>JAHHUM010002656.1:0-297514 GCA_036173005.1 Crenichthys baileyi
TTTTGGTGCCCGAGGTAGCGGGGGTGGAGCTAAAACTGTTTCCAGCAGACCCCAAGCCCCCTGCCAGTTCACCTGGTTCAGGAACAGCAAACAGGGACCCCAATTAAGGTATTGGGGGCGGGTTTTAAAAGTTCAATTTTAAAGGGGGGAAGGGAGTTTTACTGTGTGGCTACAAATGATCTGGGTCATAAGAGATTGTCTGTGATCCTTGTTAGTACTGAAGGTAATTAATAACTGGTAATCAGAATTACCACAACATTTGATGTTTTCACAACCTTTCCTCTCAGGCCATATTACTACTGATGTTTCATGTTACTACTTTTTGTTGTAAAATCCAACCGTAAACATTTATCATATTTCTCTGAATTTCTTTGC
The DNA here is from genome assembly GCA_036173005.1 of Crenichthys baileyi. Taxonomy (NCBI): domain Eukaryota; kingdom Metazoa; phylum Chordata; class Actinopteri; order Cyprinodontiformes; family Goodeidae; genus Crenichthys; species Crenichthys baileyi. The sequence continues at coordinate 376 of JAHHUM010002656.1, forward strand.
AACAAAACCTCCACGTAAAATTTTTACTCACTCTAATAAATTATACATTTGTTTCTGTTAAGTCACAGGGAACCTTCCACTTTTGATTATACCTGTTGCAGTGATTGTTGCCATCTTACTCATCTGCCTGGTGGTCTCTTTTTTGTGAGTATCAAAAACTGGTGGTTTTCATTAAGATTAATGGGATGTTAGTTGATCTGTAAGATGAACTGTCATTTTAGATGAATGCATGGTGAACATGTTTCAGTCTGGGAAAACCATCAGCTTTTTTTTTAAATTTATTTGTTTGGTCGGGAATTTATCCTTGAGAAGATTTAGGGATTTCTGAAGTTTTTGTAAATAAACAAAAGACCCCTGATTTGGGGCCCAGCGGGAAATGTGCTTTCCCAGGGGCTAATTAGAACATGTCATATGCAATAATTTTTTTTCCTCGTTTTTGTGTACAACCAAAACTGGTTCTTTCTAAAAGAAAGAAATACAGGTTTCAGATTGTGGCCTTCGTATATCTTTCAGTTCGTGATTTAACTCTGATGTGATTTTATAAATCTTCATTCCCTAATGTTTGTTTCAGATCAGTTTATTTCTTTGTGTTGTCACCTGAAACTCAGCGAAATTTTTCCACACCCTCTTGTGTCTTCCGGGGGGGGGTTTAAAGTTAAACCCCATTGGGATCCACAACAGGACTCAGGGGGGGGTAATGTACAACTGATGTGCTGCCCCCTTCTGTGATTTTCATTTTTGGGGGTTTTTTGTTTTAAAAATGCATAAAGGGAGAAATTTTATTTTTTTTTCCCCACAAAACCCAAACGGGTGCGGAGGTTCAAATAGCGGCCTATGAACCAGAGGAAGTCCATTATGGAGAGGTGAACTTCCAACAGAGAGGACATAAAGCCTGTTTGGACAGTGAACAGCAGGAGACAGTGTATGCTCAGGTCAAAGTGTCTGCTGACAATCCAGGGGATATCTATGCTGAAATTAAGAAATCATAGATTCTGTTTTTTGTTCAGAAATGTAGTTTTTATTTATTTCTCTGAGGTTAAAAGACAAACATCCTCCATCTCACTTCCTTTTTCCCCTTGTAAAATGATAACCGTCATATTTAGCCAACTTCCTCTTTGACAGTTTTAGATGCCTGAGGAAATTCTTTGCATAGCGTGTCGAGTTCTGTTCATTTCACAACATCTTAGATAGAGGTGGAGGAAGTGTTTGCTTTAATTTTTCAACAAACAAACTAAAAGACTAAAAACTGTTTGACAACAGGAAATTAAGCAAACTACAATCTGGCTTTTAGAGTAGCAGCTTGGCCTTTAAACCCATGTTGCTACAGGATTAGTTTCACTGTTGATAACGCTCTCTTTTATCTTAAGTCAGCTTCTTCACCAAGTCTTTTGCTTCTGTTTTGGGGGTTTATTTTAGACAAAAACCTGCTCATTTCTGGGACCCGTCTCCTAATAAACAGCATAATACCTGTACATTCCCTTGGAGTTTATTTTTGCATATTATTGTTTATGACCGTGGCATTTTCAGGCATCTTGAAATTGTATCCCAGGTTGAAACAGTCGTTCACATTGTTTTTCTGACATCTTTTGGTTTTCCCATAATGTCTCACAGAGAACCAGCATGTTTGAGTCCTACAACACATTCAGACATGTGCCTCAATTAAACTGTAACGTGAATTAAACAATCAGAAGCCTACAACGCCATGACAGCATCTGGGATTTCCCAAACTGCTTCAAGTGGATGTAAACTTCTGAATTTGATGAAAGTAATACAAATTGCCTCATTGTCCTGGTATTTAACAAAAATAAATGATTCAAGTAATTATAATCAACTTTAAACTGAACTTAATCTCAAACACTGAGGGTAGAGTCTTTTATACAGTGTTTGTAAATATCTATTGTTTTCTCCAGAAAAAAATTCAGTTATTCCAATCTGCGTGTTAGATGCTCTGTTTTTTAAGGGTTACGAGAATCTTCCTCTCTGCTGTACGTTCGGTTCCTCTTTTATCTTCACCACAGTGATGAAATAGGTGAGCAGTTTTTTTGCAAAAATGACTGCAGACATTTTTTGAGGAAAATAAACTAAGTGATTTTTTCGCCCCACGTTTTAAGTCGTAACAGCCTTTGACTTTGGCTTTTACCTGATTTTAATAAATGAAATGATTTTTTTCTGATTTTATCCATTGTTATTCAAATTTTACACATAATTGAAACAGGATCATAATCGGATGAAATGTGTCATGCTGCTACTGGTAAAAATACATGCATATGTCAATACTCAGCAGAACAGGACAATATCTACAATGAGTTTAGTTCTATAATAACCATGTAATTATCTAACAGTATTCTGCTTTGGGTCTCAATGGTTTCCATTCAACCTGAGCTTAATTTATCGTCTGAAGGCTTACAGAGGAGGGCGAGTTTCACACGTTGCAGAAATGTTATCTATATGTCCCAGTTGAAATGTGATCTTCTGTTAATTAATCCTGACTCTGCCAGCACTAAGTACGATACGTTTGCTGTACAAATGTCACATTTTTAACAAAGTGTTCATATGATAGAAAAGCAATCAGAGAGAAAATTGTGCCAACTCCTTCTTCTTTTCACTAAAGCGGGTGCTGAGTTCTCCAACAGCCTTAGTGTGCTCCTCATCCACCTCCTCCTTTAATCTCTGCTGCTCCTTCAGAAACTCCGCCCAGTCCTCTTTTAATTTCTCCATGTTCGCCTGCAGCTGGGTGTTCTTGAAGGACACAAGGATGACAAGAAGTTGGTAAGTAGTGCTAGAAAATCGTGTCCTGTTTTTATAAAAGAGAACCAAGTACATCATCATAAATTTCAACAGTAAGACCAGGCTGTCTCAGTCTAACACCTGTTGTGGCATCCTCTGTTCGTTTTACCTGTTGTGCTTCTAGCTCCCTCTGCTGGACTCTCTCTGTCATGTGATTAGCAGCCTCCACTGAGGGGAAAAAAATCAGCTTATTATCATGATGGTGGTCATGTGATCATGGCATCACTGCCACAGCAAGTCATTTCTTTTTATGATCAGCCACTTGTGATTAAAGATTAACTGTAATAAATGATAATGGAGGAAGTTACTTACAGCGCTTACTGATGTCAGACAGTTTCTGGCTCATTTCTTCTAAATTAGTGGGCAGCATTTGCTCGTTTGCCTCCTGCACCATTTTATTCAGGTTCTCCAGCAGCCGACTCTCCCTCAAGCCTCGTTTCTCCTACAGATAGCAGAGAAAAAAGCTAAAAACTTTATTCAGGGCTTAAGATGAGTGTTTAAAGTGCCTTTGGACTGGACTATGATCCAATTTACGCAACAGCCACAATCATACAGTTCTCAAAAACAATTGTCTTCCTTGGAAAAAAAATTGGTAATTAGCCTTAAAATGAGTTTTTTTTTTATAACAGCAGAATAATCTCACATTGAAACACTTAAGAAAAATCAAACATTTCATGTAAGTATTATTTAGTGGGAAAAAAAACAAAGACCAGTGCTTTTTTCCACAATCTGTCCAGATCTTCCTTAAGCTCTCTTCTCTTCAGCTCATATATATAAATTCTCCAGGAATCTCAAAGACCTCCTGATGCTTTACACTCTAAGAAAGTTGGGAACGTTTGGGAAAGAAACAGGCCCACAGCAGCACAGTTCATTTATTATACCTAACCGTTGGGTGTTTGATGCAAAAAAAGCACGCATCTCCAGTTAAAGTCCCAGCAGAATTTAGCACACTCAATATGTTTATATCTAATAGTTGTTAATATACAATTGGTGACTCAAGATCCCACTTTTTGTAACAGTTCTCTGACAGGGAGTTTGATTAGTAATTAGAAATTCACTGAAACTCTGATCAACCTAAACAAGTTAAATGGGAATAAAAAGATGCTCCAGTTCCATTCATTTAAAAGGATTGCTAACAACACCAAAAATTGTGCCAGTAAATATGTTAAAACAATCATTTATCATCACGTTTGTTTTGTTTTTTTACTGTTTTTTTCTAAAAATGATCAGTTTGAGATTATAATACCAAAATAAAATATGTTTTTATGTCTTTTACTCATCTTTACTAGGGGCGCCAACAAATATGGTTGACACTGTGTGCTCTGAAGTAGCCAATTATTCAGTGAAAGCAACTAGATAAAGAAAAAGTGTATGTTAAATGTTTTGAAACTTTTATGAAAATGTAGACAGCATGAACCTCAGTTATATCATCTTTAATGCTATTGGTGGAGTGAACGAGGAAGTGGAATTAAGAATTGGTGCAACAGAATGGCAAAAATGCTGCAACAGGATGTAAAAGCCTCTGTCCGTACACTACACTTTCACAACAATGGTTCATATTAAAAGTATTTTTTTCTAACCCATATAGAATAAACTCTTAAAAATGTCTCTGGTAGATTTATCAGATATTAAAAATCATTAAAAAAAAGGCACAGATTGTAATTATAATAATAGTATAATTAACTTTTAACATACTGGCAGAGTGCTGTATGAGGAGTGTATCCTGTGTCATAATGTTATGGTTAAAGTACCTCAAACTCCCTGACAAAGTAGCGAACTTCTGCACTGATGACAGGTCTGTGGTCCAATAGTCTGGACTGAATATCACCAATATCTGCAGGATCAACAAGGTTCAGAGTCAATACAGCATACACACAAAAAAAAAACATAAAGCAGATGGATTATATGCATTAGTGTGGGTATCTGCAAACACATCCTTGGTGACACAGAAAGAAGGTGCCAGGCATTATACACTGCTCAAAAAAATAAATAAATAAAGGAACCCTTACATAGTATGATGTCAAGTCAGCTGAACCTCTGGAATATTGATCTGGTCAGTTCAGTAGTAGAGGGGGTTGTAAATCAGTGTCAGCTGTTTTGGTGTTACTGAAATTAACAACAGGTTTACTAAAGGGGCAACAAGAACACGACCCCTAAAGCAAGAAGGGTTTTGCAGGTGGAGGCGACAGACATTTTTACCCTCCTCATTTTTTTTGACTGCTTTTGAATAGTTTTACATTTGACCAGGGTCAGCGTCACCACTGGTAGCATGAGGTGATACCTGGACACTACAGTAGTTGCACAGACAGTCTAACTCCACCGTATCAATATGTGCCATTGCTTGAAGGCTTGCTGTGTTTCCCAGCACAGGTCCAAGAGCATGTAGGGGATTTCAGGAGACAGGCAGTTACTCTAGGAGAGCTGGACAGGGCCTTCATAGGTCCTAAACCCATCAGCAGGACCTTTATCTGCTCTTTTGTGCAAAGAGGAACAGGATGAGTACTGCCAGAGCCCTGCAAAGTGACATCCAGCGGGCCACTGGAGTGCATGTTTCTGACTAAACTATTAGAATCACACTTCATGAGGGTAGCCTGAGGGCCCGGCGTCCTCTAGTGGGTCCTGGGTTCCTCCTGGCGCATGACAATGACAATGCTCGGACTCGTGTGGCAAGAGCATGCAGGCAGTTCCTGGAGGATGAAGGAATTAATACCAATGACTGGCCTCCACGCCCCTCTGACCCAAATCCAACAGAACATCATGTTTAGGTCCTTCTGACGCCACCAGGTTGCACCTCAGTGACGTCCTGGTCAGGATTTGGGAGGAGATACCCCAGGACATCATCCTTCATCTCATAAGGAGCATGCCCCGATGTTGTCAGACATGCCTAAAAGCATGTGGGGGCATAGAAATCACAGAGAACCTTTCTGAGTTGCTGCAATGACATTTCATTGTAGTAAAGATATCCAGCAATTAAGATGTGAGGTGTTTTCAGAGTGTTGCTTTGTTTTGAGCAGTGTATGTTTAATAGTCCACTGCCATGTTGATGTCTGCTTTAATAGCCCATCTGTAATCTGAGACGAGGCATTGAAAAGGAAAACGAGTCTAAAATGACATAAACATAAATTAGACAACTTTAACTCACCTTTAGCGATCTTCTCCATCTCTAGAAGGTCTCCTGGATTTTCCTTTAGAAGTAAAACGCTGTTATTTGTCTCTTTAGAGCAGCTGCTAGACCGGATGTGGCGCTAACTGAAGGCAAAGAGAAGAAGAACGCCACTCAGCGCAGACTATATTTAATTAATTGAACCCGCTGATGCATCATATATAGCTGCAGTAACCTACTGCAAGCTGTGAGGGTCTGCCACAGTCAGGTGGAAGAAAGTCAGCTGACTCCAATTGTAAACATTTGCAGTTCTTCCGGGTTACGGACTGAACCAAGTAGTTAAATGACGGGGGGGGGGGGGGTCACATTAGATTTTCTCCCTAATTCGTGGTGAAGTGTTTTACATCTGCCTAAAAAAGACTTATTCTTATTAAAAGTACTTCGATTTGTCAACTCAGGGAAATAATAAGTGCTTTTTCTATGTGTAGGGTGTGGTTTTCCTTCCCATTTTAAGGGCTGACGCCGATCCCTAAAACAACTATGTACTCACAATTTACTCACCCGCCCTTTTTTAGGTACACCCCTTTCTAAACCCGGGTTGGACCCCTTTTTTTCCTTCAACTGCCTTAATCCTTTTGGCATAGTTCAACAAGGACTGGAAAAATTTCCCCAGGAGTTTGGGCCATATTACATGATAGCATCACACAGTGCTGCAGAGTTTTTTCGGCTGCACATCCATGATACAATCTCCAGTTCCCCAATCCCAAAGGTTTCTATTGGTTTAATCTGGGGACTGTGGGAACCATTTGGTCCAGGAAATCATTTTCATGTTCAAGAAACCCTCTGAGATGATTTTATCTTTATGACATGGGGCGTTTTATCCCCGCTGGGAAATAACCATCAAAAATGGGTACACTGTGGTCATAAAGGGATGGGATGGTCAGCAACAAAACTCAGGAGGTTTTGGGTTTTACACATGCTCTTGGTACAAGGGCCAAAGTTACCAAGAAATGCCCCCCACCATTACACCACCACCAACCCGCCTGAAAAGTTGATACAAGGCGGATGGTCCCCTGCTTTCATGTTTATGCCAAAATTTTTGACCCACCATCCCAATGTCAGCAGCGAAATTGAGATCATCAGACCAGGCAACGTTTTTCCAATCTTCTATTGTCCGTTTTTTGGGGAGCCTGGGAATTGAGCCTCATTTTTTGTTCTTAGCTGACAGGAGTGGCACCCGGTGTGGTCTTCTGCTGCTGTAGCCCATCTGCCTCAAGGTTCGACATGTTGTGCATACAGAGATGGTCTTCTATCAACTCGAACCAGTCTGGCCATTCTCCTCTGACCTCTGGCATCAACCAGGCATTTGCGCCCATAGAACTGCCGCTCACTGGATATTTTCTCTTTTTGGACCAGTCTCTGTAAACCCTAGAGATGGTAGTGCGTGAAAATCCCAGTAGATCAACAGTTTCTGAAATACTCAGACCAGCCCGTCTGGCACCAACAACCATGCTACATTCAAAGTCACTTAAATCACCTTTCTTCCCCATTCTGATGCTCGGTTTGAACTGCAGCAGATTGTCTTGACCATGTCTACATGTCTAAATGCATTGAGTTGCTGCCATGTGATTGGCTGATTAGAAATTTGCGTTAACAAGCAGTTGGACAGGTGTACCTAATAAAGTGGCCGGTGAGTGTAAATCTTAAATATTTGCACTGATTCAGCACATAACTGAAACAGAATCCAGGATTTATAATGAAAGGCAAATGTGTCCCCCTAGGAATTGTTTCATAAATGGCACTGGTCCTATGACATTAATTTTAACACAGCTGGGCAAACAGCATTCTAAGGAAATAAATTGTGTTAATTTAAATGACCTTAGACTCAACTGGAATGTATTACATGACAGTTTTGTCTTGTAACATTTGTTGTAAATTGGCACTACATAGATTCATTTATTTGAACTGATCATCTTTATTGAATAGTTCCTCACATGGAAAATATGCTGCCCAAAACGTAGATGATTTGAGCAGCTTATATATGAAAATTGAGTGTTGTGTCATAGACAAAATGCGGAAACTGTAAAGTGTTAAAGTATTTAGTTCCTTTCAAATATCGCCTCATGAGCCAGCCATGAGAAGCCTTCCTTGTCCATACAGGGTGACTTTTCAGAGGCTCATTGATGTGGTATTATGTATTCAAACAAAAAATGACATACAATAAAATCAGATTATCCCTCCACAGAAATACTTTAACGTGGTAGCAATGTTTGATAACCCCTACTATCCTAGGAGCTCTGGCTTTGGCCCTTGTTGGAGTCTGCTGTGGCAAACTCCGTCTGAATAATTGAAATACGTTGATAAAGGAAGACCACATGAAACAGATCACCTCACATAGAATCCCCAAGGAAAGTGCTATGCCTAGTTGAGCCTTGGTGGACTTCAATGCCCATTTAACCTGATCTGAATCCTAGAGGAGCTGTGTTGTTAGACCAATGATTGAACTAGCTTGTTCATACTGTCTGGGCATAGGGTGGTCTGTAAAGTCCCCTCTACAGCGTACATTCTGAAATGTACTTTGGTATTATTATAAAGAGTATATACATAATTCCATCAGCTCCTTCACTGCAAGGTTAATTAAACCTCACAGTATAATACTATTCCAATGTTCTTCTTCCAACATTTGACATTAGAACATGATAATATTCATCAAGAATATGAATTTTACTTTTATGACTTAAAATGTCAGAAATAGTCAGTTTCTTTGAGATCATATACGCAACATGATACTCTGTGAACTGTAAACCAACCATTGATAAGTGATAGGTTTTTGCTCTGCACTAGTTCCAGTTTTGCTACGCACAAAACATTTAGTCTTCCTCTCGTGTCTCTGTTTGTGATGTTCAAAATGTTATGTTTTTCATAAATCTTGCCGATCGTAATTTTAGAAAAATGAGCAATGATGAAAGGTTGACAGTTTTCTTCCAAATACGCTAACTTTTTAACGCAAGGTGGATCTAAAATATGTTGAAGTAACAAAAAACAAAGTATTTTCTTGTTATGTCTACCTCAGAGCTGTGAGTGTATCTGAAGGAAGTTTGAGATCGTAGTTGCAGAAAGTGTAACAAAAAACTCCATGAAGTTGACATAAAGAAGCTATCTGGTTTGTTGATTCTGCAGCTACACCTGACTGAACACTAGTTCAAGTTGTAGCAGATTATGAGCATGATAAAATATTTAAAGATGTCTCAAAAAATTTGATATGATCCATTCCACTGGATGGCAAATAGTCTACAATTGGACATTCAAAACAACTGCCAGCATGCCCAGATCTACCCATCCAAGGAACCCCCCAGAATGCAAGATGCCAAAAGAAGTGTGCAAAACCCAAAAATGTCATCACATGAAGCAGAACAGGAAGAAACATTTGATCTCAAAGAAATACATAAAGGCCAGACTAAAGTTTGCCAGAGAGAGCATATGCCGTGTTGAAGCACCTTTACCTTTTAGGCCTTTTGACTTTACACCTGCCATGAAATGAGGTTTAGTTTCTGTTCTTTGGATGATTTTGCTGTGAGGTTACCAAGAATCAGAACAATCTCTTTGGACAACAATATCAGTAAATAAAAAAGTGCCAGAGTTTGTTTCATACCATGGCACAATGACAACAGTCCATCAAGGACATAATTTGCAAAACTGGACATTTCTCTAAACCTACTGAAATGACAACATAGAATCTAGTCATGGAGGCTCCTAAATGACCAATAGCAACACTGAAGGAGCTGCAAGTATTTTCAACAGGAACTACTGATGTTGTGTTCTACATGCAACAGTACCATGGTTCAACAATGTTTTAGTTACAAGGAGTGCACACTCATACAGCCAGGTTATTGCATCTTTTTGGTTTGTAAAAAAAAATATTCCCTGACAGATTTTTTGGTTTTTCAGTTGAATTACACAGGATTTATGTCATAATAAAAGTGTAAAAATAATAAAATGATTAATGATGGTGTATTTTTTTAAATCTCAGAAACGTTGCAGTTCTACATTGTGTGTATGCTTTTATATCCAGTATATCTATAGACCTTTACAACAGTGCAGTTTAGACATGTATTTTAAGGAAAGTGGCATTGTGAAAACCTTACGCCTGGTGATTTTAATGTGTGTGTGTGTGTGTGTGTGTGTGTGTGTGTGTGCTTTCATTACTGACAGTAGATGTCAGTGTTGCTCTTTAGTTCAGCATAAAAAGTTTTGCTTTTGTAAAGTCATGCTGTCACATTACCTCCCTCCTGAAATGCAACATTATAACAGCGAATCCTGTTTTTACTTATTAGTTTTTTATTCTTGCATTCTGCTCTAAGGGGTACATATTTTGACTGTTTTATAACAGTAACTACTGTCATTGGATTTCTCCATAATTAGTTGTCATGTTATACTTTTTCATAAAGAATACCCTATGATGAATCGATAATAAGAGTTCATTACATACAGTTCATTCAGAAACATATTTATAGACTATAATTTTCTCTGACTATGAGAAATATGAACCATTGTTTTTAAACAGCAATGGTTTCAAAACAGCTGTCCTTTTCTTTATACTCTTTGTACAGTTTAAAGTTCATTTAATACGTTGCCGGAAAGCTCAAGACTGTCCAGAATTTGATCTGGCTGCATGAAGCATAGGGTGGTACAGCACTGCCCCTCTCCCACCTGTTGCTGCACATTGCTGGTCAGCTGGCTGAAAGAAAAGTGCACCACTTTTCTTTCACTTACAAGACAAATTTAGCTGTCGATAATATCGCTGGGGCCGATAAACACAGTCATGGTGTTAAAATCAAAAGAAACCCGTCCATTTTTTTTTTCTTAAGATATATTGGATAAACTAGTGTTATTGATCAAACTACTACATCCTGTGATACCGTTTTGTCTGTGTTCTCTGTACATAACATGTTCCCATCATGCTGTGGTATTTTTACTTCAGGTTACACTCATACTGGTTAGGTCTATAGCTAATAAATCATGCTTTTAGTTCATTGCTGGATACTGATTTACATTTGTTTTTGAAACAACCTGCAGCAGGCTTGACCAGTTAACAAACCAGATGACCTGGTTATACCTAAAAAACCTTCAGAGCTCTCATACAACATTTGAAATGACATAATAGCTTAGAGACAATGAAGATAAAGAGTTTTGAAAAGGTTTAGAGAAAGTTACTCTAATAACTAATTTAAAAAACCCAAGTCAAAGATCTCGCAAGCGTTAGCCACTACTTCTTCCTTTATTTGTATTCTGTTATTGTGCCCACTGTATTGTGGCATGCAATAACCTCTCGAACGATGGGTTTTATACAAGTTTTACAATCTGTTTGTGTCTGTGCATTTTTCCTTTGCTATTGTTTATACTGGGAATACCCCACATACTGTATCAGTTATATGTCACTTTGATAAAGCTACAACACTTACGTGACAATAAATTCCTCTTTGCTAAAAGACTTAGTATCAAAAGTCAGTTGACGTGCGATTTCGAGACAAGGCACATTTATGACTATGATAAGGATTATGGCCCAATTTGAGAAATTGTGTTTATCTTTTTCCCCACAAGATGGCACTAAAACTATCAGTTTTTTAATCCAGTGGTGACAAACAATCTGTGTAGTTTATCTTGGTTTAGCAAACACTTTTACAGTGCTTTATGACATTTAAATATATTGGAATAAATGTATTCATAAGCAGATCACTCTTGGCGAGAACAAAGTCAGTCAGTCAGAGTAAGAAGAGGCATAGTTAGGGGCAAATGTTGCATATTAGTTGTCAAAAGTTTGCTTGTAAGCCCCAAATTCATTTGAACTGTCATGCTCAGTTAGGAGAAAATCATTAAGATTCCACTTAAGTCCCCATCCTTACTGTCCACATTTGTTTAGTTAAACACTTATTACATGCACCATTAGTTTTGATGGGGGCCTATTAAAGAGATTAAGTGATTGATCAGTAGCCGAAGGATAAAGCGAGTTCTTCGCTGCTGCCTCAGGTTTGTGTGAAAAACATGAGAGGATCTCTGACAAGAAAACAGGTAAGAACCAGCAAAGGCCTCCCTGACAGGAATGTGCATCATTCTCTTGTTTTGTTTATTCATGACCCTGGAGGGCAAAATTAAAAACATTAAGCTAAAATCTGAAGCTGTTTGTGGGCTTGTTTAACACAGCATTGATTATCATATTTATACTAGGCTTCCACATATATGCTTTGTGTGCAACTAAATAATTCAGAAAGCTCTGAAGGTCTAAACCGCATACATACGTGCATTACATCACCTATATAACATGTATATAGCCCAAAATTATTCATACCCCTGGCAGATTTAGATTTAAAATTTTCATTCAATATAGAAGTTTGTATGTGACAGGAAATATGACATATGGCATCTCTCAAAAAATAATGAAACGATGTAAAGGAGCATCAACTTAAAAAATGTTTTATATATCAGTTATACTTTTCTCAGTAATCAGTAAAACATCTTTAGTGGCATTTTACATGATTCCACTGGCATTTTTTTGATTTATGGCCTGTATAGCACATTTCATCAAGATGACAGTACAAAGTTATTTACATGATGAAAACATAAGAAAAGAAAACACATTTCAAGGTACACTGCAGTGGCATAATAACAGAAAGTAAAGAAAAGTTGGCACTACAGTCTAGGGTTCAAATGGGTTTTTAACCTTGATTTTAAAGAACTCAGAGACTCAGCATTGTTCTGGTAGTGTTCTGGATCAGCTGCAGCTGTCTTATTGACTTTTTAGACAGACCTGTGAAGACACTGTTGCAGTAATCAATTCGACTAAATGTTAACACATGGATGAGTTTATCAAGATCCTGCTCGGAAATTAGTCCTTCAATCCTGGAAATGTATTTTTGCCGATAAGCTTCAAGTCTCTGAAACTTGAAGGCCTTTTTTCGAAAACCCCCATCTTTAGTCCCCTCCACAGATTCTCCATCAGATTGAAGTTAGAAGCTTGGTTCTGCCGCTCCGAGTTAAAATAGCTTTCAGTCAGAATTCAATTAAATTCAATTCAGTCAGTCAGTCAGTCAGTCATTTTCTACCGCTTATTCCATAGTGGGTCGCGGGGGAGCTGGTGCCTATCTCCAGCAGTCTATGGGCGAGAGGCAGGGTACACCCTGGACAGGTCGCCAGTCCATCGCAGGGCAACACACAAACAATTCAATTCAATTCAATTCAATTCAATTCAATTCAATTCAATTCAATTCAATTCAATTCAATTCAATTCAGTTCAGTTCAGTTCAGTTCAGTTCAATTCAATTTTATTTATATAGCGGATATTCACAATACATGTCATCTCAAGGCACTTTACAAAGTCAGAGAAGAAACGTGTTGGGAAAATTAAGACTACATTACATTACTGCATTTGTTATGTGGCGTAAATTAGGACACCCTATGAAAGCCTTTGTATACTTTTTTATATATATTTGGACATTTGGGTATTTAATGTAAATATTCAACAATGCCAATCTATTCAAATAACATACGCCTTGAATCCTTTTCTAAATTGTAATTGAAAATTGTGATGTAATAGCGCATGAAAACCACAAAGGTCAAACAAAAGTATGCAAGAGAGAATATAGACAAAGACCAGGACTTCTAAAATAATGTTCTTGGTACAGATGAGTCAGAAACTGAACTGTTTGGACAACAAAACACTAGTAAAGTTAGGCAAATACAGCATTACGGCATAAGACCTCATACCAACTGTGAAGCAAGAAGTTGGAAGTGTCAGGATTCGGGGATGTGTCTGCAGCAAGACCTGGCCAGTTCACCTCCATAGAATTCACCATGAAGAGGACATTCATGGTGAAAATGTAAGACCATCTGCAATGCTGACATTGAACTGGAACCTTCAACATGACACTGACCTAAAACATACCAGTAAATCCACCACAGCCCGTCTAAAATTAAGAAATGATTAGTCCTCAGCAGAGTAACAGCCTAGACCTTTATCCTTCTAAGATGTTGTGGGGCATCTTCAAATATGTTGTCTATGCAAGAAACCCCTCAAACTTTCCTCAAACTGATGTCAGAGACTATTAAATAGCTACTCCTTGTAACAGCCCCAACCCTAGCTTCTAAGGGATGTCCTAACTTTTTCTTTAGCCAAAAAAAAAGACAACATTTTTGTTTATATTTGGTTTAAAAAAATAAAATAAGGTAATTTTTTTGTTTTTTAGGTACATTTAAATTATTCAGAGATAAAAGTGAAATAGTAGGATAAGAAATCATTGTATGAGCATTTCTCAATGAAGGACTGAATATTCAATGGGACATCCAACAACTCTCACCAGCTCTATCATCTGTACTGAAATAAAGCATCCAAACAGCATCATGCTACTACCATCATGTTCACCAGGGCTATATTGTCCTCAGGATGATGTGCAGTGTGAGGCTGCCGCCCCACAGCACTTTGCATGTAGGCCAACAAGATTCATTATTGTCTCATCTGTCCAGAGTACCTAATATTAGCACTTCATTTTAGGTTAACATAAATTTTTTCATCCATTATGAAATATGAACCTTTTGGTATTCCTAAAAATTCTCAGTAGGTATTGCATGCCATACATTTAACACTTTACATTAATTGTGTGTTGTTCAACACTAACAGAAACCCTACAAAGAAAACCTTCTTAAATCCATGCAAAGTTGAGATTACTGCAGTTTTACAGACGTAGGAACACCAGGCCAACAACAACATAAAAAAATATCGTCATTTTCCCTCAATTTTTGAAAGAGCACTGATGTTGAGACTGCAGTTTGCATGCAGGAGCTCGTTGCATGGCAGCGGATCGTGCTTCACTCAGATTTGGTCTCACAACTCTATTAGGTGAATTCTGTTTTATTATTTGACACTCCTGCTCACTGCACTGAGGCTTTCTGGGACACTCTCCCAGAAAGCTGTGTTTTTAAAGTTATAGCCTTGTAAAGAGCTGAAATAAGTGCCAGCCTCTATTTAGTAATGCAGTTTTTCCAGTTGCTGCTCTTAATTTAGTTATGTCAGTTTAGTCATAATTTCAGCTCTTCTCACCAAAAAAAGCCTCCTGTTCTGTTCACTTACTGCTCTGCAAGAGTGGAGATCACCCTTCTTATATGCTTCCATTTTTTCCTCAAGTATTCATGCACTTCAAATTCAAGTGAAACCATAAATATTATACTAGTTTGAGTAGTCTTTAACAAACAGTACACATTTTGATTTTTGTATAGAAATGTTATAAATATAAACAGTTAAACAGAAAACTGTGATATTTGTTTTTTAAATACTTCTTTCTAAATTTCAGTTGTTTAACTGAGGAAAAAAACTCATTTTTGTTTTTCTTTTCCTGGAATTTTCCTCTTAAAATTTTTTAATTCACATATCAGTCAGTCAGTCATTTTCTAACACTTATTCCATAGTGGGTTGTGGGGAAGCTGGTGCCTATCTCCAGCAGTCTAAGGGCGAGAGGTGGCCCTCTCTTTGATTTTCACAGCGGTAGGAGTTGTCAATAACACTTGGAATGGACTCTCCCACTTTGGATCAGACCACGCTTTCTTCTTAGAGGTCTTAATCAGCACCCAATCACCTTCTTTCACGTCACCAGGAAACAAGTAGGGCTTCAGAAACATCATTTGGCAGATTATTAGCATTTTGTATGTCTCTAAACTGTAATCTACTAACGTTGCCTGTTGTTGTGGATCTTTTAGGTCTTTTTGGAGATCAGGAATATAATAAGGTCTTCCATGTATTATTTCAATAATAATGTTATTATTGTGGGTCGCGGGGGAGCTGGTGCCTATCTCCAGCAGTTTATGGGCGAGAGGCGGGCTACACCCTGGACAGGTTGCCAGTCCATCGCAGGGCAACACACAAACAGCCATTCACACACCTAAGGGCAATTTAGAGTGACCAATTAACCTAACAGCCATATCTTTGGACTGTGGGAGGAAGCCGGAGTACCCAGTGAGAACCCACGCATGCACGGGGAGAACATGCAAACTCCATGCAGAAAGACCCCCGGCCAGGAATCGAACCAAGGACCTTCTTGCTGCAAGGCAACAGTGCTACCAACTGCGCCACCATGCAGCCCCATTCACATATCAGTTCAGTGAATATAGGACCCAAATTTCTCCCCAAGTTTCTCTCCTTGTGAGTTCACGCTCTGCAGTATCCACATGATCTCCTGCAGCACTCCCACCAACGGTGCTTCAGCGGTGCAGCAGGACGTCTCTAAGTGTGGTTTACCAACATGCCCACTGGCCCTGCAAGCTCGCCCCAGCGACGCTGCTGCCTCTGTGTGTCTTTCCTCCTTGGCCCCTGACCACACTGCCCCTGTAAGAATGGTGCTCATATTACCCACCGGGTATAATTATTCTGCATTTAGCTACTCTCCATCCTTTTCCCTCTCATGTTTGCTCTCTCTCCCTCTCTCTCTCTTGGTTTCTCTCTCCCTCAGCTTGGCTCTTGACACTGAGGTCCAGAAAAAGTGGGCCGTAGGGCCCTCTGCTTTGTGTTCGCAACACACTGAGCGCCACTGACTGTACAGTGGCTCTGAACAGGTGGGGGGGCGGTGATGAGGGGAGAAAACGCAACCTTTAGGCTGGAGGGAAGATGGGCCAGGAAAAGATGAACTGCTGCCCAGCAGCCCACCTACCTGCATTTGCCCTTCTCTCTCTCTCTTTCTCTTTCTCTCTTTCCCTCTCCAGTTTCCCATTTCATTCAAAATTTCACTCCCTCAGACCCTGGGCAGGAGACTGACTGTTACTACTCTAATGTAAGCCTTCCTGAAGGATGAAGGAAGCTTAGGACCCTTCACAATAGGAAAGAGGAAGTGAGAGGGCCAAAGAAGAAAATATAATAAAAGAATAACAAAGAGTGAAGAACATTAAGACTATTGTTTATTGCAGAAGTGATACTGACTCAGTTCAGCAATTTTACGACCTTCAACCTGAAAAATGTAGGCAACCATAATTCTGTACTTTACAGGGAATAAATTATTTTCATTTTGCTAAAAAATTTAACAAACTGTGTCATATTCTACAACTACTGTCCTTTCTCCTTCCATCAGGTGACTGAAGCTCATGTTTCCAGTGAGACCAGTATGTCCGCTATGATTAGTATTTGCAGCGGGCTCCTGCTGGCATCTTAGCCTTCCTCTTGAGATAAATGGCAACTACAGTATATTGTTCTACCTCCTTTGAAGTCTGTCCATCCTGCTCTCTCCCAGCGAGCAACTGCCTGCTTTTTTGGGTGGAGGTGTCATGTAGGGCAACAGGCTGGAGGAGGTTGTTGGACCTGTTGAAGCAGAATGCCCTGCAAAATGGCCACAATCAAAGCAGCAGATGTTGTGCAACAGCAGCACTGCACATGGATGTCTTGCTTTTTGTAGCTGATGAAAAAACTTCTCCAAGCCACGGCGTTTCTAGCACACATTCTAGACACATGTCTAGAAGTGAAGTTGAGAGTGAGAGGTTAAGGAGGAGAATTGACTGAGTGCCACATGATGGTTGTTGAAGTTTTTCAACAGTCTGTGTGTGCATGTGTGTGGGACAGAGCAGAGGAGAAAGGCATAGTAGGGAAAGGGGCTCTGCCCTGGGGGTCACGCTCACATGCACACACACACACACACACACACACACACACTTAAACACACACACACATGCTTCCCGAGCTGCTGTGGCATGTTTGGAGCAGTGCCTCGTCAGATTAGGGCCATGCTGGCTGTGTTTGATGGCCAACCTGGACAGACAAGGCCTGCCAGGCACAAACTGCTCAGGCACATGATGTCAGGGCGGACATGCATATACACACACACACACGCAGGCACGCGCACACAAAAATTATCCCGCGCCAGACCAAAGAGACAGATGACACCCAGCATGAAGCTAAAGCCAAATCTGTAAGCATCCGCTGCGATCCAGCTGGCTAGCCCTAGGGTACCTGTCTCTGCGAAGTGGAATCAGCGTCACCCCCGTGAGCTGTCAAATTAGCTCACAGGGCTGGAAATGCTGAAGAGATTTGGCCCCTCGTTGTGGAAGAGCAAAAAGAGGGGGGAAGGGTGTTTTTAAAATATGTTGTTAATTCCTCCTCTTGTTCGGGGAAAAAGGGTTAAACTGACAAAAAACACAGAAAGAAAAGGTGAAGCTGATAATGGGAACCGGTGAAAGCAGAAAACTCAGTAATGACGAGATTCTCCCACCTTGTTCCAACATCAACAATCATACTTGCTGGAAAACAATATATGGAAAAAACAATATGGAAAAAAAAAAACATAGGTGCATGCACATGTGCTTTGCAATAAATGCAGACACAGATACATGCATCCTGAACCCTCATTTACACACACTCATGTAACCTCATATACACAGCGCCAGGGGCGAGATTTCAATTACTGCCAGTGCTAAGCAGTCACCTGGGAGAGATGTGCCATGTTTGAAGGGGAAAGCAGTTCCACCAAGACTTTTTATTTTTCCCCCGTTTCTTCTTGTCACAGTTGTTAGACAGCTGTGGATGTTAGCCACACAAGATGACATTGAAGAAAACTTTAAATGTTTCTTCAAAGAAAACTTAACGTCACGGGAAATTACTAAGAAAAACTTGCTCCAAAAGTCAGACTTGAAACAACTGTTGAATGTTTTAAGGGAAAATGGTGCCTGGTTTAAAAGCTAACAGGATTAAACTTCTAATTTGTTTTCAAAAAGAAGTTTGATCCAGTGTAGTTTATTGGGTACAAACCAAACAGCATAAATGCAATGAATAAGTAAATAAAATACCCCTAAATGTTACAATCACAAACTTCGCAGTTTTTTAAATATTTAATGAGAATCTCCGCCCCAGTCGTATGTCTTCTGCAGCCTTTTTTCTTTTCAGCTTTGAACTGTATTTAGCTCCATGCATCTTCTATATGACACTGAGCAGCACCCTTGTCCCTGCTGAAGAAAAGCATTCCCAAAAAATTATGCTGCATCCCTTTGTGAGGATGTGTGTTCATTCCCACTGGTTTCCTCCTGCTGCCCAAAAATATACATGTTAGGTTAATTGTATTAGGTATTAATTGATATTAACTAAAATATTCAGTTTTGGTCTCATCTGAGCAGAGGACCTTCTTCCACGTGTTTGTTGTGCCCCCTACATAAAACGTCCGACGGCTGCTCTCTTCACCCTTCTTTTTCTCTTCTATTCTTTTCTCCTTCTCTCCCGTTTTCCTTTTTGCCTGACCTCTTTCTCTTTCTTGCTCCTTTTTTTTTCCTTTTCATTTCCATCTCCATACTTGTAAAAGTAAATCTGTTGACTTCTTTGCTCTCATTCTAGGATAGGTAAAAAAACAACAACAACAGAATCCTAATAAAATACATTAAACGTTGTGGTTGTAATGTGACAAAATGTGGAATGTTTAGAAGGTCTGGAATTTTTTACAAAGCATTGTATCTTCTTGGTATTTTTCAGGCTGGAATTTTTCCCTGCAATGCTGACACTTTAACAGCCACAGCAGCTTATCTGTGTATGAGGTGACACGGATGGTAGTAAATAGTTATAGGAAGTGCCAATAACAGCACAGTCTCCTGGTGAGGGCAACAACACATTGGTGAGTCTCTCCTGCCGTAAGACAGCACAGTGTGGGGTTGTCTGTTTTAGGGTGTTAGATGGAAGCTGACAGGAGTTTAGCGTTGATGACCACCAACAGTGGGAAATGGTTGCACCCCACCTTCAGGGAGATGTTGTCCCTCTTCAGTGTTGGCGTGTGGCTGTGAGCATGGTCTGGTCTGGCAGAACTTCTTTAAGCTTGAAAAGTTTTTTAAAAGGAACAAGTTTTAACTTTTTAACTTTAAGTCCAGAGAATATGTCAGAAATTTGGTTTTAAAATTAGTTTTGGAGAATACATTTTTTTTCTGAATGTCAAATTTATCTCAGCAGATCCATCAAACTGTTCATAGTTTAATGATTAAATCAGTGTATGGACACAGAAAGTGTACAATAATACATTTCCCGCTATAAAAGTGCATAGCTGGTACAGACATACCTCAAATCCTCTGCTGCTCTAACTGCAGCAAAATGAGCTATTGAAAGTATTGAACATTGGTGCCTGTCACACTTTTCAGACTTTATTGTTAAAAACATTTTTCAGCCAAGCTTGTGGTTGTAACCTGTGGTTGTGGTTGTAACCTTTGGTTGTGGTTGTAACCTCAAAAACTTGTTATAAAGTTTAAGGGGTATAAAGCCTTATAATACAAAGATGTATACAAACATTTTTATTGTTGGAAAACAACAACATGTTAATAGGGGGCAGAGCAGATGCTCAGGTCATATTTAAACAAGTTAAAAGATATGGATTAAAAATCAAACGCAGTTCTGATTCGCCTTCATCTTCCATCTCTTCTTTTCTCCTCTCTGTGCTGATGTTTGTCCCTGGAGGTGCTCTCTTAATGTCTTTGACTAAACTTCAGCCAGTCTTGACAGCGCCGTCGCCCACAGGAACAAAGTTGAGAGGATACCAATATGATTGTAATGGAGGGTTTGCGGGCAGGGTCTATCACACTGTGTCACTTAAAAAAAGCACAAAAGCCAACTGGCGGGGATTGTGGCACTTCTGGCTACAGCAACGGGGGAAAAAAAGATGCTCATCTGCTTTATAGAGACGCTGCGGATAGAGGGGATGTTTTCATTCCTGTGTTCTGCATGTATCACGCTCGCCTAGCTGAAGACTGGGGTGTCAGCCTTGCTGAAGAGGAGAAGTTTTTCCAAAGAAAAGCCTTGTGGAAAGGTGACATTATCATATTTTTGTGTCACACCCCATAAAGCAAAAGTTTAAAGCATTTAAATTGGCCGTCTCTTCTTCGACGTGCCTTTATTTTCTAAAACAAAATTATGCGCACAAGGATTTCACTCAGATGAAGCTGATTTGATTTCCATGACAGAGATCGCAGCGGGCAGAAAAGGTTTTGCACATTTTTTGATGTTTGACAAGGCTTTGTCCGTATCATTTCAGGATGCCGATCAGTGTGTGAAACCTAAAAAAAGACAAAACAACACACAGCATAACCAATAACTCTACGCTCGGCCCAAATGGGCTTACTTTTGGTTGATTGTGCGATTAACTGAAAAGTTGCGTTTGCGTGCATGTTAGTGTGCGTGTTTGCGTGCGTGTTTGTGTGATTGTGAGGCATCATCACATGTTCCTGTCCCTTAGGTTAGTGGGTGAACGAAAGCTGCAAAGAGGAGCATGACAGATGTGAAAGTCACAAGGGGAGTCCACCAGTGCTGTACAGAAGGCAAAGTTTCCCTCCCTCTGGGCATGACCTGAGTGGGTGTGTATCTCTGTGTATCTGTGTTTGTGGATATGCATATGTCTCTGTTAGGACATATAATAGTTGTAGTGTGTGTGTTCGAAAAAAAGTCAAATTGTATATATATAATATATATATATATATATATAATATATAAGGTTATGTGTTCGTTTCCGTCTCTGTTTGCGAGCGTGTGGCTCGTCCCGCAGCTAAACTCTGAACACTGGAGCCTATTGTTGAGACTATCGGCACTCTATCAGCGCCCCACATCCTCGTTTTTCCTCAACGGCATCTTTCATTGTGGGCTCTCGCTCCGACCTTCGCCGCCCCGGAGGCGCACACCGTGCGTACGTGTATGGACAGCGCGTTTGTATCCTCAGGATCTCACTTCAAAGGCTGGTGGTTTCGGATGGGTCAACGTTTGTGAAATGCTGAGGCGCATTTAAGATGAATAGATAGGACTGTGTGTGTTTGTGTGTGGGTGTATTTTAACCTCAGCAGCGCAGCCCTGGCGGATCAGGAGATACAGAGATGACTTTGTGTTTTTCTGCCCAAATGTCGATTTCATGCCACCCTAGTTTTGTGGGTTCTTTTCAAAGAAGCCAGTGATCAGCTGTGTGTCATGTGCTGTTAAATTTAGCCCGGACCGGGAGTGTTTTTGGAGATCAAATGTTATTAACACAGCACTAAAACACAGGGCACAAACTCACAAATCATCATCTGTCCCCTTCGGTCATTTTCAGACAGAAGGTTTTTTTTTTTTAGTTCAGAACATTTTTGCCACAACAGTTGAACCTGATTAAAGTTCATCAATTCAGCCGATAAGTTCTTTGTTTGTAGCTGCTATCTTCTTCAGAGATGCAACTGATGTCAGAGGAGGTGAGTTTAGGTCCCTTCTGGCCCTTCAGCTTTTAACAACAAGGCCCACTGGGTATTGTGCTGTACAACCAGCCTGTAGTCCATTTCATGGGGATGCAGCCAGAGAACATGAAAGCATCCCTTAACAGCACGATCTGCGAATAGCTTGCCTTTAACCTTTTAGTGATCTGTTTGTCTTCTGTTTATCTATGCCTGTCAAGGATGAATGCTCACATCTGAATGCTGAAAACTGTTGATTTACCCTCAAGATTTTTCACATCCATTCGAGATGAATAAGGTTTATCAAAGCTTGAATGGAAGTTTACAGTGTAAAATTCATCCTTGAGACAAGACTACAGTTTCTTGTGATTCATTCTTGATTGACTGTGCTAGCATTGCTTCATATTATCTAAAAGTTAGAAACAGGATTTGTCCTGGGCTGTAAAGAAGTGAAGTTGTCACTCAGGGCAAATCTCAGTTTGAATGTCCCTAACATGTAGGTTAGTTTTATGGTTTATTCTAAAATGACCTAAGTTGAGAGTGTGTTCGGCTCATGTAGGCATCTGTAGAGCAGGGCCCCCAACCTTCTGGGCTCCACCAACCAAACCTGCCATCCCAGATGACTCTATGGACCGTTTTGCACGTCTCCATACAATCACAAAAGCAACAAAATACTATTGGGCTGGACCGGATTCTCTGTCCTTGTCGTTGGCTCACATGTTTCTCTTGCTGCTCCTTCTGTATTCTATTACTTCTCAATAGTACCAGGTTTTTAAAATTTACAACCGTTCACTTTCCCTCCCATGCCTGTTGCCACAAACTGCTAGTCAGCTGGCTGAAATGAGGCTTCTACACGTATTCCTTGCTGACAAGAAAGACAACTTCAGCTGTTTTGAAATATATCTAGTCAACAGGTGTCATGATGTGGAAATTAATGCAACACACTCATGACTCCTGTTTAGGTAACACCGCTTTAAAACTTCACTTGGCAAGGTACGAGTGGATTGTCTGTTAATAGCGGATTGTAGGCTCTACCTAAGCATAGCTTGTTGCACTTGTGGTGGTATAAACAGCAGAAGTACAAAAAATCATATTAGGGATAACACTTTAGTTAAAGTTGCACAGTGGTGCAATTGGTAGCACTGTTGCCTTGCAGCAAGAAGGTCCTGGGTTTGACTCCCTGGCGGGGGTCTTTCTGCATGTGTTTGCATGTTCTCCCCGTGCATGCGTGGGTTCTCAACAGGTACTCTGGTTAATTGGTTTCTCTAAATTGCCCTTAAGTGAGAATGAGTGTGTGGATGATTGTTTGTCCTGGATGTCTCTGTGTTGCCCTGCGATGGATTGGTGACCTGTCCAGGGTGTACCCCGCCTCGCCGGTAGACTGCTGGAGATAGGCACCAGCTCCCCTGTGACCCACTATCAAATAAGCGATATAGAAGATGAATGAATGACTTTAGTTAATTATATGTCTATGAATCAAAATCGGATTGACAACAAGGTTTATGTTACATTTTATATATATATATATATATAATATATATATATATATATATATATATAATATATATATATATATATATATATATATATATATTATATACGTTATATCCTGATAGTAAATATGCCATGTTATTTTAGCAACAGTAGAGATAACTGTTCCTTTCCTGTTCTTAAATAAAAACCAGTTACATCATTTCATCTATTTTTGTTTCAATGTTTAAATGCACACACACCCACTGCCTGCTGGGATGGGCTCCCAGACCAAGTGACTGAGGCTATTTCCCAAACAAATAGCAGATTCTGTATTTTCACTTCACTCCTGGCCTGATCCAGCCAAAATCTGTGTTTAACCAACACATTTGGCATTTGATTACATTTCTCACTAGTCACCATTTTTCTTCTCTTCCTTCCCTTTTTTTCCTGAGAGCTTTCATTGAATTTCAGGAAATACAAATGTCACATATGGGCCAAAGATGTTTCCAGTCTCAACTGAATTACAAATATTGCGAAATCTACTTACAAATGCAAGTGATTCTATGGAAAAACTACTTTGATTTTGAATGATAACTCCACTAATATCCCCATTAGGGCCACAAAGAGACTTGTAATTACAAATACAGTTGACATTTGCTTTCTTCTCACCATTCTCCTGTCTCTGAGTTATAAGGCGCAGTCCTGTTTCTCTGTGGGAGGTCATGTGTATGGTATGTGTGTGTTAGAGGGAAACAGCCCCTGCTAGATTGCGGCGCCGTGCCCTTAATCTACTATATAACCATGCACCAGTGAAGCTACCTTGTTAACAAGCACAGACAAAATAAGTTAAAATTCATGTGTGTATCTAGTTCATGATAATCATTAAAAGGTGCTGTTTGCTGGCTTTAGATAATGCCATGCACACTACAGTATGCAGTCATACAAGACTTACTTGTGGTCCAACACTTTGTGTTTTCTGTGGGTTTGGGAAATTATGGTCACTTAACTGCTTCAGTGAAGTTGTGTATAAAAAGAACAAGATTTTTTTTGACGTTCATGACACTCCAATCACTTTTATCTGTTTCCCTGACAGATATTTTGTCCCAACCAAAGTTTTTGCAGGTCACTCTCAATATGCTGCTCCAAGATTGCTTACCTTGGTTAATCCTGATGGATTCTTAATTTGTTTGAAGAAGTAAATCTGACTTAACACATACAGATACTTCGTCTATACACTTACAATTTGATCCTGCTTACAGTACATATTGCTGTTTTCACCTGAAGCACAAACATTAGCATACTTATTCTCTGTTTCAATGTTACTTGGAGATAATTGACTCACAACACATTTCACCGTGGTTCCAGTTAATCATGTGTTAACAAAACTCATGGAAAATGTACTGTCTGTTTCATAGACTTAGTACTTTGTTTTGAACACTGTAAAATTTAATGACTAATGTTTCAGCTGCTGTTTGTGCGCAACTGTCCCAAGACGATGGCGATATTTGAGTCATATGATGTGAGCAAAAGATACGCAGAAGGTCACTTGACACAGAGATACGAAGCAGAAGCAATCTCCCTTTAATTTATGAACTGTTCTTTGTTCACACAGCTCACTGAGGATGCTGCTGACAAAATCACAGAAAAAAAGACTAGGTTGGGAACCCGAGCCAAAACCTGGGATCAAATCAGGACAGCCCTAACAAGCATCAGTGTTTTGTAAAAAAAGTAAAAAGGTGGAATTATTGACAGAATTTTAACCTGGAAATAACCAGAATGCCCTTACAGATATTGCGGGGAAGGCTATCTCAAAGCCATTGGCATTTAAAGTTTTTGAGAATAAGAATGATATAGAGGATTTCTAAGCTTCACATTGATTTTACAGGTAATGTATTTTGCATAAAGAACATGACAGCATCTTTGTAGGAGATGTGATTGAATCATTATTTTTTAATGTCCATGTGAAAATAAAATATCAGTTCAAGGTGGAAGCTTGAGGCTATTTTTGTTAAACCCTCAGCTTTAAAAAACAACACTTTGAAAGTCAGTCAGTTATCGTAAAGCTGTACTGAAAACCTGAACAACCACAGGCTGTGATAAGACAACCTTGTGATAAGACAACGTCTTCTGTGAATTCTTTTTTCGGTGAGTTTCTGTATCATTATGAGGACAAACAATAACATTTGTTGACTTTTATTCCCACAAATCTAAAGCAAAATTAATGGTAATCATTATTATTAAGTTAATGCTTTGTTTAAATGATTAATTTCAGTAAATTTATTACACAGAAAAGTCTAATACGTGGTTGAAGGTTTTACCCTTGAGGGTTTCTTTTTTGGTGCTCAACCTGTTCCTTGGAGACACAAGCAATGCTTATGAGAAATATGTATCAACATAACTTTACATGTTTTATGAATGCCATGAACTTCAGTCCTCACCACTTATAAAAAAATATATATTTTTATTTTTTTTATGAACCACTTAAATATGGATTTTTGTAATTAAAGCCTAGGTATATTATCAAAGCCAGAGAGCAAAAATTAATCCATTTCTATCTCTTGGACACAGAAAAATGTTTTTTTAAAGATTGACATAGAGATAATCAGTGTCTAAATAATAATGGATTTTCCAAATGTTCAGCCCTTTAATTGTCAGTGTTAGTGAATAAAGTCACTAAGGTGGAAGGTTAAAGGAAAAAGCGCCTTTCATTTAAATGTACCAGTCAGGTAAGACATAGGTTGTGTTTTAGCATGTGTTGCAATTAAGAACAACTTGAGGCTTGGATTGATCTGTAAAATCGAAACTGAGGAGTTCACATCGGGTCTAAAAGAAATTAGTTTGCATCTTGAATTAATCCCTGCTCTGAGGGAAACCGGTGATTCTGGGGGAAGAGTTTACATTTAGATTACTGGAACTCCAGCATAGTTCTAAATCATCTGCAGATGGTCTTGTCCTCTCTGCTGGAATCAAATATTTTGTTTTTACGGTGAGAGCAAGCCGCCAGGTCATTCATCCCTGCACCGCATCCATATGCTCATTATAAATAACTAGCTGGTTTGCATGCAGGAATAATAAACGGAAGCAGGGGTCATTAAGGGTAACCACTCATATTCAAAGTTAATGATATGAAACCTTGTTTATGTGCTATGAAATGTTTTTAATCATTGAGGAAATGAGATGCATTACAAGGAGAGAGGACTTTGCGTTAATTCCAGGTCTAAATTTGTCATCTCAAATTAAAACCAAGCTGCTACAATAAAGAAAGATGGCGACGTATGCAGATTACCAGAAGAAATATGCAAATTTGGAGCCTGGTGCTGGTATTTTTCTCATGGAGGTCAAATTACAGGAAAAGGCCAAGGGCACTGAGCCTTTCCCCCACCCCACTGCCATCCTCTGTGCTGACTTCAAATGCCATCCTCCCTGTGTTGTGCTCTTCATTTTCCCCACATCTTTTCCAAAGCACACTCCCCTGTCACTGGGTTTCAGCTGCAATTACTTTTAGTATCTCTTCTCAGTGAGAAGTCAACTTCCCTGGAGCCTTCCCATCAGAACCTATTACAGCAGGGGTGCTGGCTAAAGTTAAGTGGCGTGACCTGTGGGGTGGATGGAGTGGGCAGGGGGGCGTAAATGTAGGACTAATTTGTAGAGCATCTGAATGAGAGGATGAGGAGTTTTTTATTTTTTTTTTGGGGGGGGGGGTGTACAATGTTATGGTACTAAACAAGATAAAATGTTTTAGAAGCATCGTTTCACATAGACAGCTGAAACCCTCCACATCGTTACGACCGAGTGTTTGTGTGTGAATATTTCCCACCACTGCTATAGGCCCGGTTTGCTGAATTCATTCAGCTGAATAGGTCGATCCCATCCCTCACTTTTCACACCTCCCCGGGACAAATCCATAACCCCATGAATGGCTGCATGGCCACACAGGCTGACAGAAAAAAAGAAGAATAAGCTGCAGCTGAGGTAGGGCTGCAGAAGAAAGTGAGGAGCAATTCAGGCGGCTAATTCAAGAAGAATCATCCGTGTGTATGTGAGAGAAAGAGAAAGACAGAGAGAGTTCTTCGGTGCAGTCTTGTGCAATCTCTTTGCCCCGGGTCACACATATGTAGTTTTGCACCTACGTGCCGAGTCAGCCACCCATCTCTCTGATTGATGAGATGAGTGGTTGCATCTCTTAAAGCTCAGTACACCTGGGATCCTTATACAATCCAAGGTAAGGCTTTTTTCATGATGAAGATAAACATTAGGAGAGAAAAAAAGAATTCATAAACTTATTTTAGCATAAATGAACTTGTTCTTGCCAATAACCTCTTAGTGATAAACCATGGATAGAAGCCAAGCAATGAAACACATGTCTAAATCATTTTTTTTCAATTATGATGAGTCATCAGATAACAATGAATAGGACTGGAATAAAGGAGGCAGAATTCTGATGGATTGACTAATGCTATTTCATTAATACACTGTAATTCAGTTTTATTTCCACTTGTGCCATTTAAGCCATCAATTAAAGTTATTGTTAAGGCACAGCAGGACTAAAGTCAGAACATTATAAATATGAACAAATGTGCATCCAAGAACAAATCGACACAAAGGAAAAAAGAAGGTGAGAGCTGATTAATTCTTATCTCAGCATGTAATTTCTGCCATCAGATATAAGCTTTGGACCTACACAGTTTGGCTGTCTAAAGAGTTATCAAAATCCAGCACAGTGTGTTTACATTGCTTCATTCCCTTTGTGACATGTAGAACAGTTTAGCTTTGAAAAAAAACGATAGGTTGCAACATGTATCGCTCACTTTTGATTGCATGTTTTAGTCTACCTGGCTAAAAGATTGCTCCAGATAAACTTTGATGGAAAAGTGCATCATGCCATTAGTTGCTGTTTATTTTTAGATCCCGTCCTCATGGCTATGGCAGTTCTTTTAAATGATGTCACAGTGGGGAGCCTTCTCTACCCGGCGATATGCAAAATCCAATGGCCCCACGGCCACATTTGACACAGGTTCAAATCAGGAACTGCAGCCATTTTAAGACCATAAATAAGGCAACACTGTTAACTTTTCTAGGTTAACCAATTAGTTAGTAGAGGGTCTGTGGTAAACTGACAACACAGTACACATAACAGCAAGCCTACTCCTGTTTCTATTATGATAATCACAACTTAGTTAAACCCAAACAGACCACCGGGAGTTTATCTAATTTTGACAAATGTCGTACAAGAACATTGTTCAGCTATCACTTCATGGAAGACCAAATTAAAAATCATAATTCAAAGAATCATCACAAAAATAGGCTCAACGGGACCGACTACACTTCTTACTAAAATTATTACAGAAAAAAAGCAGTAACCTAAAATGAACAATTCAACATGGATCCACAGTTGAAACCAAATCCACAATGTCATCAGTATGTGTCAGTAAGTGTACCGGAGTTAAATTCCTTGTTTGTGTAAACAAACTTGGCAATAAAGCTAATCCTGATTCAGATTCTAAAAGTGTCATTGTGATCATTGTGTTAAGACATCATCCTCTGTTTTAGTGGGGTTTTTTTTCTGCTGTAATTAAACAGACCTGAGTCTCAAAGCCTTCTTAACAAATCCAGGACTCAAGAACGGCATGCATTACACAAACTTTTTTTATCAGCACATATCTTTTTATTTTAAATAAATGGTGAAATCAGTTGATTTCAGCTTCCTCGTGCCAGATGTCGATGTGCCCAAGAATGATGCACATAACCCAAAGTGGCCTGCTGATCTGCGTACTGGTGTATACAGTATGTGCTCATAGTTGTAAGTTTGCTTGGTGGGGATGTGGCTCTTGTTCTTAAGCTCTTTTGTTAAGTGGCTGGTATGACTAGAAAAGTGCGAAAAACAAATTTGGTGCATTTACCATTTGATGGTTTGCCACTGTGCTTTAAATGCTTAATAATTAACTTGTCATATCCTCAGAATTGTGTGCAGGATTGTGTGTCTTTGTGTGCACGCACATTGCCGGTCTGAATGAACGATGGACTGGCAAGCTGGAGCTCGTTCTGATCATTTTAGATTGTTCTTACTCCCAGGGTTGTAATCAGGCCTCAGTATTGGTCCTCACTTACCTCCTGTGTTCTCAATTTAGGAAGAAACCTCTGTCCAGTCCACAGTCCTCCCTTTGGTTCCCAGCCCTCTGTCTCCTTGCTCCCTGGAGCCCTTTGATGCACTCACCTCTGCATTCCCTCCAAAGAGTCTCCTTAACAGCTCCTCTGGTCGCTCTTCCCTGGACTCACTCCCTGGA
Organism: Crenichthys baileyi; assembly: GCA_036173005.1. Classification (NCBI taxonomy): domain Eukaryota; kingdom Metazoa; phylum Chordata; class Actinopteri; order Cyprinodontiformes; family Goodeidae; genus Crenichthys; species Crenichthys baileyi. The sequence goes on from JAHHUM010002656.1 coordinate 30,202, forward strand.
CCTCTCCACATATCATCCATTTCTCACCTGCTTGTCCACCCTTCAACAATTCACCACTCCACCATCATCCTCTTCCCTCTCCTGGGACAAGAAAACAAACTTCTTCTCCCGGATCCTCACCAACTCCAACAACAGTAGGCCTCCTTCTCATTTCAATTCTCATTGCAATATGTCAATCTCCGCGTTCTGTAATAACCGCCTACCTCTCCTCCTCAGTGCTGTCCTGGAAACCAAGCCTGGAAGAAACATTTAATATTTAACATTTAAACCATCTTGATTTGTCTGTGGTTGTTGCTTGCACAAGGGTCTCATTAACAAGCACTATGACATAACCTGCTAAGTGTGATATTTAAAGTGCCAACAGCAAGGAAAATTGAACATGTAATAAAATATCATAATATGATCTAAATTATATTTCAATTTATGCATGTATTGTATACATATTATTTTTGGTATTATTATTATTAGTTGTTGTAGTAGTAGTAGTAGTATTTGCATTGTTGTAGTAGAATTATACCAAGTCTAAAACATAGTTAATAAATAATTGACTTTTTTTTTCCTTTTTTTAGGTGACTCAAATTAGTGTTCTCACAGCTAGAAGGTAAACCACTGGGTCAATCTGGTTTTCTCCAAGGTTCAATAAAAAAAAATCTCTTTATTTGCCAAGACCAGTTTAGGGGATGCATGCAGACTAATAAATAATCTTGGATGCTGTATGTTTAAGAAGCAATAAAGATTCCACTCAGTCTGAACTCTATGTCATTAAACTTTGTCTTGTAAATACAAAATATTCATAATACCTATGAGAACCACTTTATTTAAACTCTGTTAAAATGCCTAGACTCTGTTCCTCTGACTAACACATGGTTAGGTCCAATTACTCTCTAGGAAATGATGACACTTTTTGTCATCAACACTGTCAGAATCTGGTGATTTCTGTAAGGAATTCATTGCTTGAAACAGAGACAGAAAAGCAACATTGTGATTTATGGTCTAGAAATGTCTGGAAAATTTTGATTAGGACTTGTAAAAAACGTCCATAATTAGTTTAAGAGGCCAAGATGTTTTTTCCAATATAAACCAACTCTGTTGTACATTGCTGTTAAACAGGCTCACCTTCCTTAAAGAGGTGGAAAGTTTTAATTTTTATGTTTGTTTTTGCAGCTCTAGTGGCCTTTATTTGTATCAGAGTAAGCAAACAGTAAAGGGGTAGTGAGAGGCGGAAGACATGCCTGGGTCGCCTGGGTTGGGAGTCTCTGCAGTGTTGAGGAGTGAAGCCTCTGAATATAGGTCAAACATTTTACCCCTGTGCCACCACTGCGCCTGAGGTGGACAGTTTTTGGCTACAACCTGAAGTTTTTTGGATCTATAGACTGAGAAGACAAGGTGTCTAAAATATGTGTATATGTGTACCCCAGTTATGTGATAACTTTAAACAAAGAATTTGACAATAATGTCTATAGTTGAGCAGATTAGATTTTTTGTATTTGGTATTTTACAATGTTTTGATTTTTTTGTTTGTTTTTTAAATTTTGTGGCACTAGTGGCCTTTATCTTGAAAGAGGACTGACAGGAAATGGGGTGGAGAGAGAGGAAAAAGACATGCAGCTAAGGTCTGCAGGCCGGTGCTCGAACCCGTAACAGCTGCGATGCGGATTGAGGCCTCCACACATGGGTCGTGCGCTCCACCTCTGCACCACCACCAAAATTAAATTTTTTAATTCTTTAAAAATGGTGCCACATAATTGCTTATGTTGGATTTAGCAGCTTTGTCTGATGAAGAATTATCCATCCATCCATCCAATCATCCATCCATCCATCCATCCATCCATCCATCCATCCATCCATCCTGTAGGGTTCAGGAGGAAAACCCATTAATCTCCCTTCTAATCTTTTCCTGCTCATTCTAGGGGATCCTCTGGCATTCTCAGGCATACATAGTGCCTCCAGCGTGATCCAAAGAGGAGCATCCTTGTGTCCAGAAACGATGTTTTGAGGAAGGGTGATGCAAGAGCATAGGGTGCTGTGGATGGCTTGTTCCCCGGTGTGGGTTTGACTCCACCAGGCCTCTCTTTTGTCTCTCTTTTCTTTTCTTTACTTTATTATGTTGCTGCAATGTACTTTTTATGTTTTTGTCACGGCAATGTCCTATTTTACACCATGTAAGGCACTTTGAATCGTCTTATTGCTTTGCTTTTTGGAGATGATGTGGTTGTTTGGTTATTTTAAGGCCATGACCTTTATCATGCATTGGAGTGATCTGCAGACAAGAGTGAATCGGTCAGCTTGAGATTCAGCACCTCGAAGGATAAAGCAACAGTTGTCAACTGCAAAAGGCGGACTGCTTTCTTATGGTTGGCATCCAGTCTTGGCCTAATGCAGATAAGTTCAAGTATCTTTGCATCTTGCTCGCCATTGATGGTAAAATGGAGCTAAAGATGGATAGGAGCCTCATCTTCAGACATGTGGGGACTGCTTCAGTGTGTCTTTGTGAAAAAAGCTAAGTCAAAAATTGAAGCTCTCAGTTTACTTTTACTTTTGTTTGTTACCCTTACTTAAAGTCATGAGATATGGATCATAAATGAAAGAATGGGTTTCTGGACACAAGGATGCCCCTCATGCTCATTTCAAGGTGCATTATCCAGCTTTATCTAATTGTTAATTCTATCTTCATTTTTCCCAAGCTGTTTAGATTTAGATTATAAACGTATATTTGCAGTTTTGACAACATTATGGGTTTTCAAAGAATCTGTTACATAAGAACGTTTGAAAATACAGTTTCGCCACTATAACTATAAATGCTAGAACTTCCATCAAGTTTGATTATATATTACCAATCACACTACTCACCACATGCCTCAGCCTTTGTTAATTCTAAGCCTTGGGTAGAACAGAGATGGTGTTGATATATCTAAAGCACTGGAAGGGAATGACATTGTTCACTCTACATGTCCTTTGGGTGGTGTTTGGAAACACCACCCAGAAACATACTTTTTCTCAAGCTCCAGCATGTTTAAGTTTCCCCGCTACAAAAATAAGTTTAGTAAAGAGCATGTTATGAAGAACACATGTACTCCTCCCTCCTGTCCCTTTGTGCCCTTCACTGCAGCATCCTTGCTCAGGCACTCATATAATTGCAGTAGACAATCAGATGCCATCTTTACGGGCGCATGGTACAACTGTCACAACGTGTAAGAGCACGATAAAGCGTGGTCGATAAGTCCTGTCAAAAGAGCTTATGACATGTTAAGGCTCCCTTCACCACCAAGCGGTGTTGATTGTTCCACTGAATCAGTCAGTGAAAGACGGCGGGCTCTGTTCCTAGCAGATGTTGTGGCTGATGCTTCTCCCCCGGCCTTACGTTGTTAATAAGAATTAGGAAGGATGGTGGCGGCTGAGTCTTTGTTGGTGCGTAGGTGGAGTGGGGGTGGTGCATCTAATATTGTTAGTAAACTTATCTTGACAAAGGTGTTGCGAGATGATGAAGAGGTGAAGGCTAAATGACACCAGGAATAATCCTAATGTCTTTAGCACAGTGTCAGCGTCACATTGCACAATCCAACTATTCCTTAAAACTGTTGGGAATAAAATCATTTTTCTTAAATTAAATACTGAGTGCATTAAGAACATTTTTTAAGATGGTACGTCGTCATATTTCTCGATGGTTTTCATGATGTCTTAGCTGGTGTTCTTGCCATCCAAATCCAAGAACTGCACCAAGTCATTACAACTGCAGGGAGATCAAAGCATGCTCGATCCACATGCCTTATTCAGTTTTAAGTGTTATGCACAAACATGTTCATGAGTCCGGTTTAATTTCAATTTGAACTTAACAATGCTGTTTTCACAACACTAACTTGACTTCAGCGCAGCTCTTGCTGACATCAAACTATAGGTTCTTTTTGCCTAAAAGAGTCATGACATGTACCCTTAAAGGTTAGATCTTGGTGACTGCTTTGTCTTCATGCAATTCAGGCTGGGCGTACACATACATCCATTTCTGTGAACATAATACTCACAATGGCTGTATCTCCCCTTGCTTTAGGCTTCACTGTAACCCTGTAACCTAGAAATACAAACTGAAGTTATGTTCCCTAACAATCTCCACGGCACCAAGGTTTGCTGTTAGAGCATTGAGAAAAACAGAACAAAATTGCAGCGTTATTTCTGAATTCCATCTCTGACCTTTGATCTTTTTCATATACATGAGAGAAGATTTTGTCAGCTGATATGTTTAAAACAAATCAGTATTTTTTTTAAAAGAGGAACAATAACCTATTAGTGCTTTAACTGTGGCTTCAAATAAAACCGTAGTCCCAATGGGTAAACGTTCGGGCACAATTTCACAAACGTTTTGCTTTTTGACAACAAAGATTTGAAAATATATGAATGAGAGGCACTAGTTCAATATATTTTACTGCTGAGCTTTGAACAAAAATTAATTCAGTTTTACCATTGTCAGTTGAATTTGTATAGTTTTTGATAAGGGTGAATGGGCACTATACTGTTTGTTTCTTTTACTTAAAAATGGAAATGGAAGTGGCTTGAAGAGGAAAAGGGAAGACATTACCTTCTTCTCTTCTCTTTCCTGTTGTTCTCAGACTTGGCATTTGGCAACTTTTTTTTGTTGCTTTCACAGTGACAGCTGTGGGCCCTCCTGTAGTCCACAACTGGTGACAGCTGTGGGCTACAGGAGGGCCAGTTTAGCACTGGGTCCATTCCTTACCCATCAGTCAGCAAATGATATAGCTAGAACTGTTGATGGGTGGTACAGGAGTTTCGCTTTTAAACATTTTGTTGGGAGGAAGAGATATTAACCTAAATCAGTCACGTGACAAATTCATCGATTTAAGATAATCAAGTGATTACATTAAATGTGCCATTGAGGAAAAAAAAATCACCCTTAATCACTGGAAGTCATCATGTTTGCTGTATTCAGTGTCTTTACTCACTAATTGAAGACATTTTAGACTTGGCTCTGAAGTAAACTTTTTATGTTTATATTAGCTAAATGGTCCAAGTGACTTTTTGCTTCCGCTTCCATTTCTGTCTACCTAAAGTTCAGGTGCTTGAAAGTAAGCACAAACTCCACCTATCTGGAGGACATTTGGAATACATTTTGTGTAAATGGTGCATAGTCTATTATCAACAAGCCACAGTTATAAAACATGCATAATGTGATCTGGGGTTGTTATGTCTGACTAAGCAAGACCTTTCTAAAAAGTAATCATCTCTGTAGGGCAACAGGTGCCCAACATGCAGTTCTTCGCAGGTATCAGGCTATTGATGTCTGCACAGATGCATAGACAACATAAACATTATAAATGACTGACTGTGAAGACTCTCCACCTAGCATTACTAACTTCTAGAAATATGTAGATATATGAGGATAAAAAAAATACTCAGAAAAGGTTCCCCCTTACAAAAAACATGAATAATTATTAAACATCAACAGATTATGAGCAAAAGACCCAAACATTAAAGCTATTCAGCACTAGTTTTCTGCCTTCTCCCTTCTGTACAACAATTTCCCAGATACTCTAAAAAACCTTTTTATATTATGGACAAACATAAAGTTGCCTTTTGTAGTTTGAAAACCAGTATTCTTAAATGTTTGAGCTATTAGCTCACACACTTCATAAATTTTTTAATCTGACATTTTCACTGCCTTTCTAAGATGCTCTTAAGATGTTAAATAATTAAAAAAACATTTTGCCCCAGTCCAACTGGTTTAGAAAATGTTTTTTGCAAGAATTCTGTCATTAAATTTCGTGTTTTAAGGTATTCTGATGATGCCTTGCATGGTGATGCCATGATCACCATCCAACAAGCTAAGCAGCCCTTTATTTGGCTGTTGGCTTGGCTAATACCCAGCTGCCATAGTGGTCAGGACTTGAATGAGTTGACGCAAGGCTTCTGCAGACGGTTGCCCCTGCAGAGCAATTTTTCCTTTATGCCTTCATATGTTGGTGCGAAGGTCGCCTTTAATTCATGCTTCGGTACTGGTTTTCTGCTGTGGCCTCATGACTTTGTCTAGCTTTGCCTTCAGTCAGCTTTCATCAGTGAGGAACCTGACTGTGTGATTATAACACAAAGGCATTCTGGGACTGTGCCAACAGGATGAGCAGGAAGGGGCAAGAATAAAAGTGGGAAGTTTCAAGTTGACTGTATAAGAGTTGGGATCGCTGTTTAGCACCTTAGAATCTGAGGGTAGACTCCAAATTCAGTTCACCCTCTAGTGCCTTGCAAAAACAGTATTTAAAAAAAAAGATTTTAATCAATATACACAAAGTTGCACATAATTGTGAAGTGGAAGGAAAAAGATAGATGTTTGGGTTTTTGTTTATATTTTTTAAAAATTGAAATCTAAAAGCTGTAGCATGAATTAGTCTTCAGCCCTTTTTACTCTTACACACCTAAATAAAATTCTAACAAATTGCCTTCAGAAGTTATTTAATTTGTCAAAAAAGTCAATCTGTGTATAATTATATCTCAGCATACAAACAATTGTTCACAAAAATGCACAAATGTAGGAAAAGGGGATGTTTGGTTTTTATCCAGTATTTCAAAAACAGAATATGGAATTTATTTGGACTCAGTCGCCCTCCTTTTGTAAAAAAAACAGTATCCCCAAAGGGGGAAAATGTGTTCATGTCCTGTGTTAGTTTTTCACCTCACATTTAACTTTGCAAACCAAAATGTTTAGGTCTCACACCACCAGAACACCGTCTTCCATGTGTCTACTGTTTCCAGTACATGTCTAGGGCCAAACTGTTGGGTTTCTTCTTGTCAGGATTAGATTTATGGAGTGCATGACCAATAGTTGTTCTGTCAATAGATTCTACCACTGGAGCTGTGCAGCTTCTCCTGAGTTTCTGTTCAACTCTTGGCTGCTTCTCTGATCAATGCTTTTGCATCTTGCATCAGTTTAGATCGATGGTCATGTTTTGGTAGGTTTACTAGTTGTGAGATACGTTTTGCACTAAGATCATAGAACACTGCTCCATGAAATATTGTTTCATAATCTAACCCTGCCTTATACTTTCTCCCTGCACTGTCTGCTGTGCTACTTGGTCTTTATGATGCTGCTCACTGACTAAAGCTCTATAACAAACCTCTGAGGCCTTCACAGAGATGCTGGATTTATATTGAGATTGTACAGGTGGAGTCTATTTAACAATTAGGGGACTTCGGTCAGTGGTTGCACTGGATTTTGTTTAGGAGTATCACAGGAAAGGCGATCAAATTGGTGCTTCACTTAAGTTTCAATGTATCCGTATCCTTTAACTAAAAATTGTGCAGTTGTATATCACATGAAACACAAAGTTGCGGTTGAAATGTGATAAAATGGGCAAAAGGGTAAGGGGTGTGAATACTTTTGCAAACACTTCACAGGTGCCCCCCCATCATTGAATTTAAACTTTTTGCACTATTATTAGTTTCACACTTACATTTGTGCCCACACTGCAGAATTAAAATGCTCATGCTCTACAGGACTGATTTCATGGTGTGTAGCTTTGGCATCGGCACAACCAAACTGCGGCTTGTCTGGGCTTAACTTTTGCGGGCAAAACTTTTTTCACACCTCTGTGGTGAGCAATGCTGTCTGATGGTGTTCACTGGAACGATTAATTCCAAAGGGATGTTAACATAACCACGAGGACAAGGCCTTCTTTAATGCTGAGACCAAGGCACGAACGGCCCCAACTAGTCACAAGGCTCGCTCAAATGACTTTGAGCTGTTTTTATCCTTCATATCTACTTTGTAACACTCTGCAACAAACACACAGCGGGGCATCTAACACAACTTCAGTCAACAATGGCTCTGTCTTCTGGCTGGTTTACACAAAACAGAAGTTTGAAAGAATACCATAAATACACACAGAGAAGTCAGAGGTCAGGGGCTCTGTGTAGGTCTGATATATTGGCACAGGATGAAAATTATACTGACATCAAACAAAAAAAAAAATGCTTTGAGCAATCATTTTAATATGCAGAGCCTGTAAGCAGGAAGGAAAGGAAAAATGTTTAAACAGTGACCAGGAAAGCCTTAAATACACCAATACTACAACAGATTTCATTTTCTAAAAAGGTCACAAAGACTAGTAGAAGGTATTCATAAGTTATTACTCAAATTGTAGCTGTTCTCTACTCTGCATTTCCATTTCTCATTACTTCCATGATGTAAACACACCGGTTCTCCTACCACTGGCATGATCGGGCCTGTTAATGGTGCTAATAAGCATCCAGCCAGCAGCAGTCAGGCTTTAGGAGCTACAGATCATTGTTCACTTGTCACGAAAAAGATCCCTCGGCCTCTGGGTGCTCTTTTGCTGTGTGGCCTCCATCCTTTCGTTGCACACTCCGCTCGCTCACCGCCTCCCTTCGTCCTTCTCTCTCCAGTAGCCCCTGTGGGAGCGTGAGGGTGAAATGACACACAGTGGCTGACTGTCGCCCAAGGGGGCTAGGGTTCTGGCCTTGGCTGGCTGGATCTGTGTGGCAGCTGGTGAGCCCGCTGCCCTCTCTGTGGCCTGCAGCATCAACAGTGGTGGTAGTGGGACTGATTGGAGCCTCACTCTGATCTCCGACTCTAGAGCTGACGTTTAACTGCTCGCTGCTGCCCACACGACTGGTGGCGAGGAAGTGGAATGGAGAGCGGGGATTGAAAACAGACACATATAAATGCATGCAGAGGAAGTAGAATAAGAACGAACAAAAAAACAACAAATGTGCTAAGAAATTTAATACGATAAAAATCCAGAGTTAGAACAGTTTGGGCTGTGAAGTTTACAGGGTTCTAACAATAATCAAGCAGGATCTTGGGACATAATACACTGCCAGTTAGGTTCATCACCTAGAGTACCAGCGGTAAAGCATTCAAGGCTCAGATTAAACAAAGAATCAACATTTACAACTAGCAGCAGTGTACTATATTGCATTCAGCTTTCCCTTTACTAACAGCAAACGTCAGAAAAAAACCCCCAAAAACATAAACATTGAGTTACATCACTGCTCTGTCAGAAATGTAGGAGGGTTAAGACACCAGATTTTTTATAAATAGTGTTTAGTTATACATTAGTTACTAAAAACAGACATTGCTTTAAACTGAACCATTTTTATCCTTAACAAATAATCAGTGGGGATATATTATTGACACAGAAACATGCATAAGAGAACACTATGTGGAAACATCCATATTTTATGACATTAGGCGATCCGTTGTCCGGGTTTGGCAGGAAGGTTGGAAGAGTTGTACCGCGTCAGGCTGAGAGGAGGAGGAGGAGGAGGAGGATGATGATGTCTAGCCTCAGTGGTGTCTGCTGGTGTAAAGTCTGTTCCTGAGCACAACTACTGGAGGGAGGTGGTGTCGGACCCCGGGTTGGTGCTGGATGTGGTCGAACCACCGCGTCACATTCACGCACTGCTCCTTTTCCTGGACGGTCAAGTCCAGCTGAAATGGAGGAGAAAAAGGAGGAGGAGGTATAATTATATTTTAAAAATAAAAACTTTTAAAAGCAGCGTGACACATCATGAGAAGGCCAGTACATATATATTCAATATTATCTGAAGATGGTGGGGATTCTTTATAAACACCATAAATCAAGATTATTTTGCTCTAATGTATACATGTTTTAAGGATGTTTTAGTAAATTTTAACCTATTGTACTTTTATTTCTGACATTTTGTTTCGGAAATGTGTTTACTAATTAATTTGTTAAGATGCTAGTTTAAAAAGGCCACAGCAATAATTTATTTATCCAGAAGGAAAGAAGAATTGTATTTAAAAGATTGTTCATATTCTTTTAATAGAATTTCTGTTCATTTATAATTTAAACTGTGCAACATACAGTAAAAATATGACATTTTGAGGTGGAATTTTAAATTCTATCAGATTGAGACAGTAAATAAATAAGATAAACCACATATTTTAACTGAGATAATACACTTAAGTTTGATACAATTATGACACCCTTAACAGAAATCCAATACTGATACACCAGAAATGTTTATGATCTTTTATGTTATACCTGATGACAAAAAAACTGTGGTTCAGATCAAAGCAAATTCAGTTCTCAGTGTGTGCACAACATTGTACTACGGTGGATAATATTTATACCCATGATAGTCTTAAAAATGACTTAAAACTATAAAAAGTTTAAAGAATAAAAATTTTCTTCTCTTAAATTTCACATAAAAAACAAACTGAGAACAGTTAACATAAAAAAAAAACCTGTTTTCAGGGATAGGTGCGGTTTAATTTTTCTGGGGGGGACAGGAATTTCCACAACAAATGAATGGGAGAAAACTGCTAGTCTTACTTAGATGAAACTGCTTAATTAGAAGGTTATTTGAGAATATTTGGGACATTCTTGCTGGTAATCCCAGCTGAACAGACCTTGTGAAACGAGGTCTGCCTGTAACGCCCGAAAGCTTATTTATAAACGAACTGAAAATAAAGGATCACAGTTCATAAAATAGATCCGCTTGCATTCAATCAGATCAAGAGCTGTCAAGTTCTGCACCAGCATCAAAGTTTCACCTGACAGGATAAAAGACAGAAATCATAGACTTTGCTGCTGCAACACAAATCTTATTTGGCCCATTGACCGCTTGTTTTTTTTTTATCGCGCCATTAAATGAAATAGGCAAATTCTACACATGTACAAACATTGAGCCTGGAACCCTTTTAGCATCAGTCAGGTTTAATGTTTGTGTAAACTTGTTTTTTCCTGAATTGAACATCGGCACAGGCCGAGGTCGAGGGTTGGGCCAGCTGACCCGCTGTCCCCGAGGTTAAAAACCACACTGACAGCAAATCAAAGTGACGCTCATCTGCCTGGTGGCGGGGTCCAAATTTCCATCTCCGCCACAACCGCTGACATCTCCCAACATGTGATCCCTCCCTCCCAGAGTCTCGCTCTGCCGTTCCCGTTTCTGAACTCGTTTTTCTTTTATCCTGTAAGGCGGAACAAACTTACTTGTCCCTGGTCTGAGGCTAAAGCCATCACTTCAAGCCACATCACTTTATCTGTTTGAAGAGAACTGAAAATGTGTTTAGAATCTGTGTGTTCATTGCCAGCTTATCCCTGATGCCCTTTGGCCATATGACTGGTCTAATTGTGTGTTTTATACGATGACAAATTGATAATTAGAGTTGTGGTTTGACAAAAGTGAGAGATGAGATGAACTGAAACTGAAGGGAAAAGGGATGGATGCCTCGATTCCCAGTATATGGCTATAAGAACTTCCTGAGAAAATAAATCAATCCAGTTTACTCATGCACATAGAATTCAGCGTCACATTAAAAAAACTAAAGTTGGCCTAAACGTTTTGTAGTATCACAAAAAGATGAATCACAAGTACATCCAAATCTTTATTACCTTCAGGGAAAGACTAAAAATGGATGCACTTCTGGACATCTAGAGCAGTTGGAGTCCTCCCACCTTGCCAAATATATAATACTGTGAATGTATGACACTTGAAACATAATACCATACCAAATATTGCAGTCAAGCAGTCCTATGCAATTGCGATTTTGCAGGCACTGATATTACGGTTCGGTATATTCTGCAGCTCTAGTTGAGTTGTTTTTGTTTAGCAGCACCAGGGAAACTAGACCCAGTTGATTGGAAGATGGATGAAGTTAAAACAAGAACAATCCTGGAAACAGGAAAACTCGTTGGAAGCTGCAAAAGACTTTTGACTGACAGAGGTTCATCTTCCAGCAGGACTACGACCCCAAACCTAAACTTTACAGTTATGCACTTGGTCTGAGTCGATCACATTAAATCTTAATAAAAAAAACACTTTGTGGTTGTAACGGAAGAGAGAGAGAGAGAAAGAGACAGACAGATAGAAAGAAGGAACTTACTATAATCGAGTGCATCCCATAGTACAGAAGAACATCAGCTAAGGTTAACTGGTTCCCTGCCAGGTAGACTTTGTCTTGCAGGTAGAGGTTGAGGTCCTGAAAGAGGAAATTTCCAAACACAACATAACATATGCAAATTAGGTCTGAAAATATGATAATTTATGCATTATGGTAAATATTTCTGTGTAAACACACTTGTCTTCATGACGGATGAAAACATTCTATGAATCACTAATGAAGCTCCCCTTATTTGACTTTTAGTTTCATCTTATTCCAAAATCCTGTTCCAAGTATCATTTTATTTAATCTAATATTGTTTATGACAGTTTCTCTCATGCACAGCTGTTATCATATTTTACATTAAATGTAGCTCCTTTAAACGTGTGAAAGGCGCCGAAACAGCCTATATATCAGTTAACCTATAAATCAGTGGGTTCTTGAGGTACATGGGACCGGAGCTCACTGGCATCTGCATGTCTGTGATGTGAATAGAAATAACTTGTAACCTGAGGGGGTATGTCATCTCTCGTCATGGCTGGAGACTTAGCACAGATGCCCGACAAAACAGGCTTTTGGTTTGCTCCACAACAAAATGATTGCAAATCTAATGAAGGTGCTTCAAACTTGGGCGGCTTTTTTGTGCGTTTCTCGGCCATCGCCTGTGTTTGCAAAGTCGCACATGGAGGAGCTGGTCCCAGGGGACGGGGGACCATCTTTAGCGCTTGTACATTGCACAAAGGGAAGACTTTCCACACACACTTCCAGAAGCATCTTGGGGGCAAATGGAGTTATTGTGCGGGAAGAGTGGGTGATGCCAAACAAGGCATGAAGACAGCAGACTTCCTCCCCTTCAAGAATCAGATCCTTTGCTTTTGTTTGCCTACAGCCATGGAGCTAAAGCCCAGTCGTGCTTCAGAGGAGTGGGAGGCTCTCCTAGTAACCCCCACAAACACATAAGAGCTTCAACCTGAGTTCTCTTCTACCTGAACTGGGCATTTAACTTAACTGAATCTAAAGCTGCGTTTAGACCTGCGTTTGGCCCTATAAGGCTAAACGATAAGAATTTTTTGCTTCTTCAATTAAGCACAAAAGCTGAACATTTAACTATGAACATACATAATATTTAATGATCCTATTAATGCAATTTACTGCATGAGTTTGGATCAATCTGTTCCTTACGTACTTTATGGCACATATAAGGACAAAACATCTGCTACCACGATGCTCCAAGGAAAACTTCTCAAATAAAAGTGCTTTTGTTTAGGAAAAATATTGGGGTCAATTATTCCAGGGGCCAAACACTTCATGCAACCAACATGTTTGATATCTTAAGCAGATTTTAGAATTGAACTGACAGAAATCCTCTTGTTCATAATGACGATACGCAGACATGAACACATTTGTTTGCACCCTGATAAGCATTTAAAAAAATTATAAATTATACATAAGCTTTTATTCTGTAAACATGATGAAAATCCAGCCTTTAATTTGGATAGATTTAATTAGTGGAGATAAAAAAATTATCTTTATATAACCCTCCTTTGCTAATAAGACCACACATAGCCTTCTATATTATTTCACAAGGTTGGAGATACAGAGAGAGTTATGTTTAGCAGGTTTAGGGTTTAGGCCTAGGGACTATGATGGCCATGGAACAATATTCATTTTGTGTTGATTTGTCCATATGTTTTGAATCCTATTTAAAGACCTTACGACAATCTCTTTTCAGTTTTCAAGGTTCCATAGGCTTCTGATCCTCCACCGTATTTAACTTGGGCACTTAGGTGCTTTATCCAAAATTCATCCTTTGCTTCACACCAAACCCACCTGGAATGTTTGTTAGTCTAATCTGACCAAAACAGGAGGTTCCCAGTTAAAGTCTACCTAAAGTTTAGCGAACTCCACGATTACACGTTTGTAATGGAAGACCCAAGTTATTTTTATTTTTATTAGGCCCAAACCACCACATAGCATACAGACAGCGCTTAATGTTTTTTTGAGGCTTGATGCCACTAAAATCTTAATGCCACTCTTTGCTCCAGTTCTTTAGAGATTTTTGTTACTGCATTTACTTGCCTGCTCACTGGGTGTGTGGCAAGATAAATCTGTGTCCGTCTTCTGCTTCACATCGTATTTACACTCCAGGATAAACAATACAGTTCCTAAAATATCTGCAATCAACATGAAAAGGTAAAGCATGTATTTTAAAAACACTTCATTTTAATTGTTAGTTATGCCAACAATTGTGTTACTGGGATTTTTTCTCAAAACCATTTTCAAGAAAGGGATTTTTTTCCTCACTAGATACAGGTACACCTAAAAAAATGTGAATTTTGTGAAAAAGTGCAATATTATTTTCACTCCTTTCAGAAAGTGAAACTCGTATATCATATAGATCCATTACACATAAAGGGAAATATTTGAAGCCTTTATTTCTTGTCATTTTGAGGATTGTGCTGAGAGATATAGAAAATTACAATATTGTAAAAATGTTAAATATTAGAAATTCATGTTGTCACACCATAATCAGCTAATTAACTCAAAACACCTGAAAAGGTCACCTTCCACAAGGAGGGTAAGCCACCAAAGGTCATTTTTTAAAAAACGGGTTTTTTACAGAGTAGTCCACCTTGGCATGTAAAAAATGACTTCGCGTAAAGTGTGCGAAATCCACAAAACTTAACCGCCGGGAAAATGTCGGAAGCCACGAAAATTTTTTTAATCGACAATGATAAACTACAAAAACTAAAACTCACCTAAATACCTGAAATGTACCCCTTTAGCTTTATTTAATTTTCAGGGAAAGCATCAACCTGTTTTTTTTTCATGAGTTTGAGCTTTTGGTTTAAAAAGGGTAAAACTGAACCACTTTTCTCGCATTTGATAAATAACACACCTCAGAAAAAAGGGGGGAACACCTCATCAAAATAAAATGCATGTGAAACATCTAAGGGACACTAACTGAAAAAAAAAAACGGTGTCTGATCAGCAAATTTTTTCCTAAAAAGTTAGGTTTGAGGGTTCCTAACTGGGAAAAATCACATGTCTAAATCTGCGTGAAGTTTTCACGTTTCCGTAACGATGGTGCTTTCGCACAGGTGGGGACACTGCAAGGAAGAAGTCGGAGAAGGTTTTTTTCAGAGATCGTACTGACCTGCTGGGACATGATGATGCTGGGTTTTTGCTGTTTTTGATTGCCCCGGGCAAATTCTGGAGCTCTGCAGGAGCTGGCCTCAGCGTTACAGGGGAAAAAAGGAGGAACCCTGCGTCTGGGGGTACCAGTTCCATTTCTTTGTGGAACCGGGGGCTTTTCAAGGGAGCTGACTGAAGGGCGGGTGTTTACTCATCCCCAGCCGGGGGCCTGCCGACCATATGGGTCGCCCCTCCTATGTTGCTCCGATATATAACGTTTTCCCCTAAACTGTGGTCTCATTTACGTGAGGAATGATTTCTGAATGTATCAGCTATGGCTGCACCCATAGCTATCGGGCACCAGCTCTAAGCGAAATGCGTTCATAAAATTAAAATTTTCATTCAATATATGTGAACCAAATTTGTGGGGCCCCAAATGCATGGCAGAGGCCTCCTCAAGTCTGATTCCTTTATACTATCAAAATAATTATAATTTAAATCCAATAAAAAGTTTTTTTTTGGGAAACCCCCCGTGGGGCCCAAACGTCCTAAAGGTTTGGGGAAGTTTTTCCCACGCGTGTGGGGGTGAGTTTTCCCCCAAAAAAAATAAAGGAGCCATTTCCGTCATTATGATGATCACATTGACTAGGGAATAAGCTTAGTGCGGGCACTAGACGGGGGCCGTTTGGGGTTAAAATTCCACATTGTAGAACTAAACGGTTTTCCACTGAAAAACATTTAAATCCTAAACCCGGGGGTTTTGGGGCCCCGGGGATGTCATTCAAGTAGTTTTATTTTCCCTGTAACTGACTACAAAACATCCCCCATTGTGCGTAAAACGTCCCCCTTGTTTTTCTGCTGGAAAAAACCGGTTTTTTTTTACTGTCACAGCACCGTTGCCATGTTTTTTTGGACCCGTGATTGGGGGGCTTTCCCGGGGTTTTTTATATACTTTGTTTATGTTTCCCGGGGGGGGCCGGGAAGTCCAAGTGGGAACCCTGCAGCTTTTTTCAAAATTTTTCCAAACCCCAATTTTTTGGGAAAGTTTTGGAAAGGGGAAGGGGGTGTTTTTCCGGTGACATTTTCTAACGTTTCGGTACATCTTAATTTTTTTGGCGCCCGGGGAAGGTTTTTAGAAATTTTTCCCATAAAGCAAACTTTTTCTATGAAAGCCTGCAAACTCTTTGTACATGGAGGGCCCGTTTTGGGGTGTTTGGCTTAAATTTGGGCCTAAAATTTCCCCTTTTTCAGATGAAAGGGAAAATTTGGGGGGCCCTTTTGGGTTGGAAATCAAAGGCCCCAAAATCTGGGGCAGGAGTTTGGGAAAATTACAGGAACCCGTGACTTGAAGGTCCAGTGAGAAGTTTCCACATTCAGTGATGATTTGGGGCACCAAGGGGCATCTCTTGGTTTTTCGGGCCAAATGGGGTTTCCCCAAAAATCTAACACTTCTCCACAACTTTATGGAAATTGCTGATTTTTATTTTTTCCCCAAAGGGGTTTTTTTTAATAACTATGATGTTACAGTGATTGACCTGAACCCAATAGAGAATCTACGGGGGACTGTCAAGAAAAGGGGGCCCAAAACGCAACCAAACAGAGGAAATGAAAACCCCGTTCAAAACAACCTGGGGCTTCCATTAAACCCCCCCGCAGAACCACAGGACTGTCATCTCTCTTTCAGCACCCAAAACCGGGTGCAGTAACTGAGGCAAAAAGAGCCACAACCAAGTATTAAGTGCATAGAAATCAACCTACTATTCAGTAGCCTGACATTTCTGTTTAAAATATATATTTTTTTTAATGATCTTATGTGATATTCTAATTGTCTGTGTTATCTGTAAGCTTTTTTTTTAAAATTTTCAAAAATAAAGGGGGTTTAAAATATTTCCCCCTTCATTTTGGGGGTTAATCTATTTTGCGGCTTTAGTTTCTAAGATAAGTGACAAAAATATTGACCTTTTCCTGCTATTTTATTTTTAGAGGTACCTGTAAATGTACTGAATTTAAAAGTCAGGTTTCTCTAAAAATGTCATTGTGAAATTATTCTGCTGCAATAAATTTTTATACATCTTTACCAGGGGTGCCAACAAACCCGTCCCTGTCAGTAAACAGAGTTTTGACAAAAATATCATCATGGTGCTCTTGGCTGTATACTGTTAGCTGAATATTGCTCAAGTTAGTTAACCCAAATGGGTTAGGGTGGCGTTCCCAGGTTAATTAACATGTAACTATCTTTAAAAACAGTGTTTTACTCAAAAGGTTTCACAAATGTTAGATGTTTACTTAAAAAAAAACTAGTTGAGGCTCTTAAAGTATGAATTTCTTATTTACATCCCCGGGAGTGGAAGTTTAAGAGATCCTGCTGTTGACACTTTTGCATCTCTGAATAATTTAAGGGGGAGACGACGAAGCGTTTTAAAAGGAGAGTTAAAAATCACAAAGAAAGGGGGCAGACAGGGGGCCCTCCCCCGGGGCTCCAGGGCGACTTCCTCCTGTAAGTGGCGCCATTAAAATATTTAAAGGCCTGTCCAGATAACATGCTGCAACACAGCATGACTCCACAGCCATGCCACAACAGTGTGTCATGCTGTGAAGAGAATACGCACACACAAACACACACAGGGACTTCACACTGACAGGACGGTGCCAAGAGGCCCCACGCCAGCAAAGAGGGGCCCGACATCTTTTTTCGGGCTGCTACTCAGGCACTTTAGACAGTTTTTTTTTTGTCGTTGGGGCTGTGTTACTGAAGAGCCATACATCAGCTTTTATTCCTGTCGCTTGTGCCTTAACGAGGCAAATGAACAAATATAGGCGTATTGATCCATTAGTGAACAGAGAAAGGGAAGCGAAATGGATCAATACTGTAAAAAAAAAAAAAAAAAGTAATGCCTCAATTTTTAACAGATGCTGGAGGGATTAAATTAATTCAAAATAAGTTGAGAATTAACAGGATTGTGATCTGGGAGCAAAGATACATTTAGGTTTTTCTTAAATCTGACTTTTCACCTTGAGGATGCTCTTGATGTCCTCCTTTGCGTGGCTGTCAAGTTTGGTCACCCTGTATTCCAGCCACTGCTGCACCACTGCCCTGCCTTCTGCACTGTCACCCAGCAGCTCTGGGCGCTTGGACTCCTTCACCAGGTGACAGGCGATGGTCACCAGTCCTACCAGTGGGGGAGCGTTATTATTCTGCATCACAGGCACCTAAATGGGGAGGTGTGAATGAAGGAAGGACAGTGAGGTGTCAACAACTGGATTTCAGTAAAACTGGGTTCCTATACAAGTTTCATGTCAAAATTATACACATTTACAAAAGTCCGATCTTCCGTGTTCTCAGTCCTGTTAAACCAGATTGTAAGAACATGGATGGATGCAGGGATGGGATAACATTTGGTGGAAAAGGGAATAAAGTGTAAAATACAAATATATTATTCATAATCTGTTCTCATATACATATATATATATAATATATATATATATATATATATATATATATATGTTTTTTGCCTTTTTCCTGACTATCACCATCAGCGGAAGTGCACACCCACTTTAAAGTGCTGTAAATTCATATAGAGCCAATGGTGCACAGCTGACTCCATCCCTCTATATACAGAGCTTGCTGCTCCTTTCATAGAGCTTCCACGTTTAAGTAAGATAGCTGGGTTTAATTTCTGATATTAGCATGTTCTTCAGTATTAAATGCAATGACATATAACCATTGATATGAGAAAGAAAACATAACAGAAGCTACGCCCTATGTGATCCACATGCTTAGCTTGTTAGCATTTCTTTGATAGTCAACGTGCACTCGTCGCAGGTGTTTGCGAGCACCCAAATGCCAATACGACACCATAATCGCGTGGGGACACAAATTACCAACATATTACCTTTTTATCCCCCTGTGTGCTATACTTGTTCGGCTTTTTTAAGCCCAAATATTTCTCCAGCGACGCTAACTCCCGCAACGCCATGTTTCTGAGTGTGTAAAAGCAGCAGAGAGCGCGACGGATGTGATTGGATGAGAATACCTACTCCCGCCTCCCCAAACGTTGATTGACAGAATATTTAACCAATTAAAACGTTTAAGATGCTTGGTCGTTCCTTTCATTTTATTGCGTCAGTGAATACGACAAAAATAGAATAAAGTAAATGTTATTTTGAATCTGCCAATCGGTCTTTGATTGTTGTAAAAAAATAAATAAATAAAAAATACTTCGATTTTTTTATTTATCTAATTCAAATAAAGATAATAAATCAGCCATATAAAGGGTAATAAATAAATAAACTTTATTCTGAAGTGGATATATTTTTTGACATGTGTGACCTGCAATGAATGCAACTGTAAAACCGGAAAGATTTAAAATATCTAACATTACTGGCATTTGTTATTATATTAACCATATTTCAAATGAAATCTTACTTAAGGTTTATGAAAAGCCGATAAATTGTTTATTTTGTTTATTTATGGAGAATCATTTCACAACAAAATGTCATCTCAAGGCAGTGGAGAGGAAAAACAGGTCTAATTCATGTCTAGTTTTATAGAATCCTGATCATTCCAATACAACCCATTCATATATCAGATTCTGAAACAGTAATTAAAAGTCCTTTAGCAGGGTGTAATGGACTCACATAAAATCAAGGCTGTATTGCCAGGCCGTAGCGTCGTTGTAAAAATTCTCTACTGATGATATGCACAGACTGACAGTGGAGGGTCTAGAGTTTCATTCCTCAGTCCTGCTGCAGGTCCCCTGTTCTGCCAGCCTGTCTGGTTATGTTGTGCATCCCTTGACGTTATGTGTGCCATGTCTGATTGAATCTGTACTGCGCCTGTGTGATTTCCCCATAATAAAATGTCACCTGTCAGTCAAAACCCAGTTTACTAACTATGAACTATCCAGGTGGATGTGTGAGTGTGCTTCTATGCGTTTTCATGCGATGTAATGCAAAGTGATGGTTGAGCTGAGGTTCAATGCCAAACTTTTGTCTTTAACCCTCAACAGATCTTTTTTTGTAAAGCTCACCTAAATAACAAGACTTTACATCATGTAATCAACTTGAAAAAACAAGTCATTCGTCCTTTTTCTACATGATGATAGTGCTCTTTAGAGGGTTATAACATACAAAGAAAGGTAATAGCAAAAATGATAAAATAACTCATGATGATAAATAAACTCATTTTCTAACAAAGCTTAGAGCAATTAACTCATACAGTACTCTGTAAAAGTATCCTTACCTCTTAATCCTCTCTATGTTTTATTGTTCTACAAGAAACTTCCGTGCATTTAACAAATTTTAGATGATGGACAAACACATAGACTGAGAAACACACCTTACAAGCCAGAAAATATCCCATGCATTTGATTTGTCATTGAGTACTGCTTAATCCATCATCTATAAACTGCAAAAGAATTGCACAAATGCCAACAAGATTTGGCCCTCCACTGAAACAGATAGTCAGGGCAGAGAGTTTTATTCAGATAAACAGTCAATAGGTCCTTGCTAACCCTGGAAAGGCAGAGATCCACAGCTCAGGTAGCAGATTTAGTTGACTTGACAACTGTTAGTCAATTACTCCACAAATCAGGCCGTAATGGAATTTTTGCACTGTTTAGCAAAAATAACACAAAGTAAATGTGTGGAGATAAACTAACTCTGCACAAATACGTCAACACACCATCCCCACTTCAAAACATGCTGAAGGCAGCGTGATGCTGTGGAGATGCTTTTTTATAAGGCAGTCTGGAATGAAAATCTATTACAGGCTGAAAAAGCTTCAAGATTGGAGCAGAGCATCAACTTCCACCCAGAGAACGACACTAAACATTGAACCAGGATTATATTGGAATGGCTTAGATCAAAGCATATTCATGTCCTAAAATGGCCCAGTCAAAGTCTTAAATGTTTTGGTCGGGACAATTTGAGACAACAGATTGGCTTGCCACTGCTTTTAGTTAGTCTGAAATAAGAGGTTTCTTACCTTGGATTCCACCTGTAAATATCATACTCATTGCAGACCAATCTTCATAATAAGATAGGAAACACGTTGGTCACTCTACTATATAAAATAGCATTTTAGCAAAAAAAAAAAAAGCCTTTAATGCAATCTACTTCAACTGAGATTTATATCTAAGAGACTTAAACTGAGGTTTAACATTGTATTCATGTTGGTCCTTTTAATCTCATCCTATTAATATAAAACAACAGATGACATTTTTAAACCCAATTTGTTGAGAAAATGCTGTCCCAGAAAATAAATTAATTATAAAAATAAGTACACATACCATCATAAAAGATTAGATGCCGCGAAACAAGGTGAGGCTAATTCTTTGTATTTTTAATCCCATCCAACCTTTCTTTTTTATGTTTGTTTATAGACTTCAGCACGTCATACACTTTTACTCTTGTAAGGCTCCCTTAAATGCATGCCTGCAGCATTAAAATGCATCTCCTTTATCTGAATGCCTCCGAGCTGCCACATCCTGTCTGTGCTTAGGCGGGCTGAGGACAATGATCCCTACTGCCTGGGACTAACTGTAGCCTTTGGGAGTTCTCTCATGCCGATTGTGATACTGAATCTGGGGTCAAATTAGTAAGGAAATCTACAGTGGGAGGGGGTCACTGATAGTGCCGTGGGGCTTCCCAATGCAGGCATAGCCATAAACACAGCCTCAGTCCTGGTTGATACATCCCCTCTGCCTAGTTGGTAGCTTACAATATGCTGTTATGCTGATTTGCCTGGCTGGGATGCAAGGCCCGTAGTTCCGCCTGTCTCCTCTCTTACCTTTTAAAACCTGTGAAAGCTCTTTGACGGAAAATACAGTTCTAACCGCAGAGGGAAGCTCAGGGGAAGAGAAGTGGGGGATCTGTTGTGAGCAGTCGACATGAGCGCTGTCAGCACAGATTGGTGAAATTGCATATTGGTGCTGGATCAGATCCTCAACATAGGGTGAACATGGGGACAGGCGGCAGGCGACTGCGTGACAGCTCAGGAGAAGGCTGAGAGCTGGGAGAAGACAGACAGATGCATGGGGGTCATCTTGCTGCCTGCACCTTCAGCTCCTGTCAGTTTTTTTATTTTAGTTTATTCAGTGGATCTGATGTGTGACTGACAGAACTTCTATAGAAATAAATTTTAGTAAAACTATCGACATTTGTGCTCAGCATTATCTGATATCCATTGGTATTTGGAAAAAGAATTCCAATAAAATAGAATTTTGCTCATGTGCAAATTGTGACAAGCAAAAAAATGTGTGAGTAAAATCAGCATTTTTGTCTGATATTAAAACTGAAACTAATATTATTTCTGGTGATTGTTTAATATGTGTTGTTTAACTGATAGACTTCATTCTAAAAATGTTAAAAGCACACACAGAGGCATGACATGAAATATGTTTGTCTTCTTGAATTTTGAGCACAAAAGATAAAAAATACACTCGCCAAGGTTTTCAAACATCTTCTATAAATACTGTTTTTCCATGTATCACTATCTAAACAGAGTTTAAAACAGTAGCCCAACAGAACTTTGTTTTTCCATTTTCTTGTGTTATTTCACTTAAATAAACAAAATCATTCTTATTTACTGACACTGCGTGATTGGCTGATGAATGAAGTGTAATTGGATGCTCTGTTTTTGCTCATAAACTGGTGTTTGCAAGTGTGACGTCATAAATTACCAGAGAGGTCACAAGAAACGGGAATTTCAACTGGGAAAGTCCGAGGTTTCTCAAAAACTCCAAACTTTAAAATTCAATTCATTGTTATTAGCTTGTTTTGTTAATAATGGTTAGACCTGTAACTAAGCATATGACTTGTTTCTGCTGCTTCTGGTGGAACACAGTTATTTCGGGTTTGATGCATTTCCCAGATTCAGGTTTCAACTCTAAAACTGTGGTCTACTACAACAAACCAGCATTTGTTCCAAGCTTACCGTCATCCACTTCCAATAAACTTAAATGATCAGTATTTGTCTTGCAAATAATTATTCCCAAAACTTTACCACAAAAGACACAAACGTTTCTCCAGTGGTTTTTAGGGCATTAAATATTAGCTTAGAATTTTTTTTACACTTTGATTACAAATAATAAAAACTGAACTTAACAATCTAGTAGCTTTATTTGGTAATATATCCTCCATATGTAATCATTTTGATTAGAATTTAACTGAAGGTTTCCATTTATTCATCTCTTATTCTCATTCGTGGTGTGTGATGTCTAGCATTGACTGTTATAATATAAATGAATATCAAGTTATACGTTAGGAAGTTTGTATTCAGCTTGAACTAATTTAGCATTAGCACTAATGCTAATGTCAAACCTGCTAGCAAGTTTTACATGCCACCTTCTTTGAATAGATTTGAAAAAGTTTAGTACTATCTAACATTTTATGCTTTCACCACGAATCAGTTACTTTTTTGCTACATTTTAACATAGGACAAACCAGCTTCGCAAAACGATCTTAATAGTTTTGTAGAATTTAGCTAATTTTAATGAATAATAACATAAAAAATGAATAAAATTTAATTTCTGTGTTTAATTTATCTGTTGAAATTATTTTCACTTTTAAATGTTAATTCAAATCTACCCAAACAAAATGTATACAAATTGTTACACCAACTACATCGGTCAAGTTTCAAATGTTTATTTTATAGTTTTCACCTCAGAAAAGAAATAAAGACTGACTACGATTATTGGAAAAGGAAAATAATGAAAAGTAAAACAGCTACTGCTTTCCCTTCATTACTTACATATCTGAGATTAGCTTTAAGAAGCCTGGGCTGAAACCTAATTTTGGAAGATTCAATGTCATCTCCAGTCATATTTCCTCCTTTTTTTCTGGCCAGATACTATACAGTAAGTCACTTTAAGTCAGTGTAGTACATGACTAATGGCAGTCTGGCTTTTGGCTCCAGAGCTCCTGGCTCAAAAGTGAAGGAGAGTTGGAGGATGCCAGAAATGTCGCACCTCCAGGCGGGACCCTATGGGCCTTCATGACGACAACAGTGATGGGATTATAGGAGCCACCCTGCTGCTCCCTGCAGAAGCGGGCACCCAAAGGCTAGAAACAACGAGCTTGTCCCACACTCTGTCATTAACACACACGCACATGCAAATGAGTGTATGTTGTGTGCTTAAGAGGGAGGGAGGAAGACCTGAATGAGCTTGTGACATGGGTGGAGAGATGACATTTTTGTGGCATTTCATGTCTTTTTTTAACGTATGATTAGCATTAGAATATACTCATAAATGTTTGTGTGAGAGTGTAAGTGGATGTAGGGCATCTGGAAGTATGATCCGAACAGGGACCCCGAAGACAAACGAACAAGTAATAAAAGCACTTTCTCTATTTCCTGCTCCTCTGCTTACATGCCAACCCACAAGATGGTGGAGCATGCTGGGGGACACAGTACCAGCTCACCAACCCTGTCCCTTCCTCACATCCAGCAGCAGTCACTTAGGAGTATTAATTACTGCTCTAAATTTCTTCCTCCATAGCCATCCGTGTCCCCCTCAGACAAACAGCCACGGTGGGAGGATCTTGATTTTTATAGCTTCTGAAACATCAGATGTCTTTTATTGAAGTTGCCCACTGGCCATGCAGGTTTCTCTCCATCTCTCTACGTCTCATTCTCCCTTCCCGTGTCTCTCAGCCATGATTCAGACAAAATCTTGGAGGAAACTGTTGTGCTGGTGCTCCTGCTGTGGCCGGGAGGTTGATGGGGTAAACTCCCATGTTGTTAGAGGTTTGAAATCAGGCAGCTCACACACACTTGGCAAACTGGTTCCAAGCTGCCCGCAGAGCTGCTGTTCTCTACTTCACCAGCAGGGAGCACTGTGGGTCTTTCTTAAAACCCTAAAGTCATCATGGGTTCATAGCCCAGCTCTAACTGTTATGGATCCCTTTCCAGAAGAAAAAAGATCCCATTTTATAGGAGACTGCAACCTGACTGTTTAGTGGAGGTGCAATAGCACACTGAAACTAAAAATTAACTTTTAGTTATTAATTTGGAGGCAAACATGCATATTTAAACCAACATTAGTGCAGAGCGTTTGTAGTACTGCATACACATTTTTTATTTTTTTAATCACTTAATAACTTTGTAAAAAATACTTGCTAACATCAGGGATGGACCAGGTTTAAGTATTATCTAATGAGGTCTGTTTGATCAAACATTAATGTTCTTTCTTGCCACCCCAAAAAGGTTAACAGGAAACTCAATCTTTTTCATTGCAAAGTTGGAAACATTAAAGAACCCAAGGCTCTTGAGGATGTGTTCGGAAAACCTCAGCCCTGCTCCTAATCTGCCCCGCTCATCCGTCTTCATGTCTTTAACCCATTAGTTTGAATTACTGCCTATGGAGCAGGAAAGTGAAAGCTCAGGCCAGCACTTGTCTCTCCTATGACTGTGTCCACTATATCCCTTCTGTGTGGCACTTTATGGCCTCCTGAAAGGAGGTAGACTGAACATGGAGGTGTGTGTGTGCAGAAAAAGAAGACAGAGCATCATGGGTGGGGGTAGAGGGGGAGGTAGAGGGTTGAAAGATAGATATGGGGAGATTCAGAAGGTTATTTGTCCCTCTTCCTCTCTCCGAGAGCTAGGAATCATGGTCTTCATGACAGGTCGCCAGCGCCCGTTGGGGCCGATCTATATGAGGCCCTCTTTATTGGCAATTTCAACCCAGGGACAGATGAGGCTCCAGCCAGCCAGGCAGCCAGCCGGACAGGCGGACTATGATGAAAGCAGCCAGGACTCACCTGTGACTCTCGCACTGAAGGCTGGAGAAATAATGCATCAGAGGTTATACGTGGAGCTATGTGTGGCATGTGGTGTGTAGATGTAACAGTGCGAGGTGGAAATAATATATGGCTGCTGTCATGCCCAGAGGTCTCTGTTTAATATGAGGAGAATCACTGAGCTGTGTTGGAGGAAGATTTCGATTGAGATGCTTTGAATACTTTACATATTGTTGGAATGTAGGGTAAATAATTCAACTTGGAGCAACAGGCAAGAGCCTGTCCCTGACTTATTGCTTTTGGCTTCCTTGGAGTAACACTGCTGTGAACATGTGCATTTTATAACTATGCATCTATAGTGCATTGCATGGCAATCCAATAAAACTATGTCTGTGAAATATGTCCTGGGTGACATTAAAATGCATTCTTAAACCTGAATGTTGAGCTGATTGTAATAAAACATTAAAGGCGCCATAAGTACTAACCCATCTCTTTCAGATTCTGCTTGAACTGACACACAGCTCCATTCTCCAACAGACGTTTCTTAACATCTCGCGCCGGGTAATACTCATATCACACACGGCCCTTTCTCCTCAAGTCTGCGAGACGCGTTTCCCATTTTTCAAAGTTCCTGAATCACACGAGGCAAATCAGTGGGAACTCGCATGACAACATTCAAGCTCTGAGCAGACAATATGTCCCGAGGCCAATTCCTCCATCCAACGCATTGCTGAATAAAAGACAGAGGCTGAGAAAGTGACGAACACCATGAAATAGCCCTGTAATGAACAATTGCTCTCATATGAGAGGGCCCATTCTGTGAGAAACAGCCATTAGAACCGTCTCCCTCTGTTAATTCCTAATCGATTGGTACAGTCTGCAAAGCATTGATCAGTGGTTTGCTTTCAAGTGTTGAAAGCAGGGAAATGTTTATGATTCAAGGGTGCTGAACTGGTTATGAGAAAAGAAAACTACCATCTCCATTTCTGTCTTGAAAGAAAGACCTCCCATTTAGGGTAAAAGAATTCAAAAAAGGTTGGTTGTTTTTCCATCTCTATTCAAACTCTACAGTCCCTTGCAAAAGTATTCAAAATTCTTAAACTTTCTCACATTCTGTCTTTGTACCACAAACTTCACTGTATTTTATTGAGATTTTATGTCATACACCAACACAAAATAGGGCATAATTGTGAGAGTCAGATTGAATGGAGAGAGTCTTCAAACATCAGTGTTCATGTCTTGGCTCAGATTCTCGATTAGATTTAGATCTGGGCTTTGGCTGCTCCAACTTCATTTCGTGTCTAACCTACTTTGTTGTTCCTACTGAACAAAAGCATCCCCAGAGCATGATGCTGCCAAAACCATTTTTTTTCCTGATGTTTCCACACATTGCGTTTGGCACATTGGACAGAAAAGTTAAATTTGGTCTCATTCAACAAGATTACCTTCCTTCATGTTTGCTGTGAACCACACATGGCCTATGGCAAAGGGCCAAATGTGTAAAGGCTAATAGGGAATTAAATAATTCTGGCAATTAAGACTAATCTTAGATTTTACAACAGGGGTTACAACAGGGTTTCAAGAGTTAAAAGTTGTTTATTATCGGGTTACCCTACTTACTAATTGAAGATGATGTTGTTCATATATTGATGATATATTTGAAAATATTTTGCCCTTTTGGGGCTCTGTATATTACTATTGACTATGTTCAAGCTAATAGCTGCACACATGATTTCTCTTACATAAACATGAGGATGTTCAGCCTTCTAGCTTTTAAGTTTTAGACAGATATAATATGTTTAAGGTTTATGCATTTCCATGTCTGTGTGATTGTCTGCTTCATAAGGCAAACTTTACATAGTTGTAACTTTCTATGTGCGTTAATGTCTAAAATAATTTACACTCTCAGAAGGAGGGCTTTCTAACCTCAAAGACTTGGTTCCCAAGAAGGGCTTGATTGCTGTAATTGATTTTTCTATGGATTATTACGAAAGGTGTTTTTTAACATGCCAATATTTTAAATTGAGATATAAATAAAAGCAGAGAGATTATGGATTGATACCCCTGGTACATTGCATTATTATCTTTTGTGAGATATCTGTGCCATTTCCTTTAACAACACCTCTAGGTTGATGTATGTATATAGATATGTATGGAAACACTGAGATTGGTAAACACTATAAATTTGTAAATGTATATGTGTATATTTTTGACAAATCTTGTCCAAATGGTTGTATATTCTGCTGTAGCTTCTCCTGTTGCTCGATCTTCCTGTGCTTTTCCTCCCTGCCTCCATGTACACTCAGCCTCTAATTAATTTAATAAAGTGTAGCAATTTTGACATTTAGGCCTCTAATTGTCTCCACAGTAGCGGACCGGCTGACTGGATCTGAAGATAACGCAGACTGACAGGATCAGAGAAATGTCTGTTTATCTGTAGAATTAAAGGGTAAAAACAGGCCTGGCTTAGTAATAGGTGCTCTCCTGCCTTTATGTGTATGTGTCTGTCTGTGTTTGTTTGTTTGTAAAGGGAAAACTTTTGTGTTTTGTGTGTGAACCCAGGTTTTAGAAGTGTGAGGATTCTCAGTGAGAGACAAGCACGGTTATTGCTTAAATGGTTGGGGCTAATGGTTGATACAAGCGCTTCACTTGTTTACGCCTATCGGTGTTGTCCATCTTAAAATGGACAACACTTGTGACCTTTGCCTCAGGTTTTGTTAGGGTTGCTGGTGGCAATTCACGTTTGCAGTGGTCTGTTTGAGCAAATTGCCCTCTTAATAAAGCTATCAGATTCACTAATAGGTCAAAAGATGAGGCACGGACCCAGCAGTGCTCTTTTTGCCGATGCAGCCAAAGACAATCTTTCCATCTACCTGAGGAGACCTGCTAGCACCAGCGCTTGCAGCTATTCACATCTTCCATCAAAACATCACTGACAAGTCAAGTTGCTCGCTCTCTCCCCTTCCCTGCCGCCTCCGACCTGTAACCCATTTATCTTGAGATAACTTTGTCAGATTGTCAACCAAACTCTCCGGTGAGAGCCAGGCCCAAAGCTTATTACAGGGGAATCAGCACAGGCCGAGGCTGGTCACCGTTAAATGGATACTCCCTCCGAGCTCCTACTGACTTGACTGCATTATTGGAGTGGCTGTTCCCACATCAGCTGAAGTCAGTCAGTCAGGCTGCTGACAATTAGGCTGCTGAGGCCCCGCAGTATTCAAAGTTGCACTGGTTTATTGATCACACCAAAAACAAACTTGGTTTTGAATGAGAACCTTCCTTAAGATTATGACAACATATATATGGCTGCTGTTGCACTGTGTCCTTTCATGCTATGTGTTTTTGCGTATTAAAAACATGTTTAACACAGGTCTAAATGTAAGAAAATGAAATTGATTATGTGAAACATTAAACATGTTTTGCTGTTGATGCACCTCCAGGTTGAATAGTGCATGTGTACTGGGTTCAGGGGTGTGGAATTCACATTGTTCAACTATGTTAGGAAAGTATACGTCACTTTTGTCCCTTGAGGTCATCGTCTTGTTGTATTCTAACCATATTAAGGGATAAAGTGACTGTCTGGGAATAAAATTTTAATGATCTATGGATAATTGTATGAGTGCCTTGAAGTAGTCAGTAATTTACTAGAGAAACTAATCAGAAAGTGGGCTGCGCTGTCATTTGCGGTGTACTTGGCATGGGTGAACTGCGGTGGTCATGATGCAGACTTTTTCCACATGTCCAAAAAGAAATCTGTGCCAACATGGCTTGGCTGGTTATAAATTACCTTATGCTAATGGGATCAAATTAAAAAGGTTTTGGGAGACAATGCTAGGGAAATATTAACCAATGGCAACATTTCTGACACCACTGAAACACAAGGCAGCTAAGCAATACTGTGATGAGGGTATTGGTGTGTGTAAAATTTGTTCTTACATTTTGTCCTTTTTCTGCAGCTTGTTCAGCTGGTATTTTAAATTTCCTATTTTCATGTGCATTGATTGCAACGCCTTGTTATAAGCTTTCCACCTTATTTTGCTGATCTACTGAATCTGGGTTTTCCGTAAAAATAAAGGTGGTTTTCACCATTGAGGTTTACAGGAAAAGAGTAGTAGGTGCAATAGGTCTCTGATGTTCTTTGTGATTCAGCTTGCTCTTTACCCTGTGCTCAGACATCACCAGACAGCAGTGATAAAGTTCATGTTCTTCAAAGCAAAGTACTGAGCTTAACAAGGAGGAGGACTTTATAAGTATGGTCAACTGCCAATTAACTGAATGATTAAATTAAATTATTGTCAGCAGGAGCAAAACGTGAGTTTTTCAAAGACTGTAGCTGTAAGTGTCAAGTCAGATATGTGTTGAGAAAGGTTCTCTCTCTGTATTCTTCCTCTGGTTATTGGAAAAAATATGTGTGAACTGAAAAATCTAATCATTTAATTTAAGTGGGATCCATGCTGAGTGACAGCGGCAAGCCTCTAAATGATGTTTTTGTTTGCGAATAGTTTTTTTACATCAATGCTTTGTGACATGTTGCCCAGGACACTACACTATTCCCAGCCAGAAGACCTTGGCTTCATGAATAATGTGCCAACGTTAATCTTGAGTGGTCTTGATTTATTCTGGGCTGCCTTTGATGCACCAACATGCTGAGGGCTTCACAGGGACAGCTACCACACTGAGGAGACTAAGCACTGCAATAAAGGAAACTGAAAGGAGAGGAGAAATAGCTAGATGGAGTGAGGAATATCTGTTCTCATTAAAATTTTGCTGCTGTTTTAAAGGTTTAATGAGCTAGTTACATATAAGTAATTCATTACAAATGTTGTCATTTAACAAATGTAAAACAATCTGACTTTAACATGACCTACTAATTTAATACATGACATTTTAAATCTCATTGAAAACTAGAATTCCTCAGCATGCTTAAAAAGAAAACATCTTGAAAGTCTGAACAGGAATTAATGCATGGATTAGTTCATTAACCACATACCTATTGGTAGCTCAATGACAACAAAAGAGTTGTAAAAGATAAATATATAAAGCTTTCATATTTGCTAAATGGAGTTTAAACGAAAATTCAACATGGAAGACTCACCACCCCGCCACGTCCAATCACTCCTCACTGGCTGCTCCAATCAACGACAGGTCCGCACTTCTCCTCGGCCAATCATCTCCTAGGGCATCACTTTTAAAGACCTTCTGCATGGAAGACACCGCTCTTCTGCTGAGCTTCGACCCTCCTCCACCCCTTCTCCACCAAAGGCTCCCAACTCCTTCCATACCAAGGCCTACGCCACCACCAGGATCGGATCCCGGGGGAGAAGACGTACCTAATCATAATCATAAAATGTTTATTCAAACCCACTTCATCCTCAGCGTTTACGTCTTCCTCAGGGGTCCGAGCGCCTTCATTAATAAACTCTTTAACCGTCATCTTGTTGTTTCTCCATTATGTGAGTCTTTCCAAGTTGAAATAGGATATGAATTATTTTTTCTTCGGTTTTGCTGCTTTTTTCTGGAACACAAAAAAGGACGACAAAGGCTAAATGGGGTAGCTTTTAGTACATCATTCACTGAATATGGACAATACCATAATTTCTGTCAGTTAATTTCAATTATATTCAGTTTAATAATATAACATCATTTCACAACAAACTTGATCTCAAGACACTTTTCAGAAAAAAAATATAAACTTTATGTTATCTAAAATCCCATGTGGTCCAAAATGAACTCAAATAAATTGAGGTTGTTCCAATGCAATCCAGTAATATATTCAGATTATGACACAATTACATGGCCCATTTTGATACAAAATAGAACACAACATGTGTAGTTTAATTTAATTAACTGTTTAATGCAAGTTGGTAAAATATCCAAGAGAACCAGGCTCAGTATGAGCAGCAAATTTCTGAGACCTGAAAGTGCTTGATAGGACAGAAAGCAAGTGTGGAAAAGCTAAGTGGTCCAAAAGTACTTTCTATAGGAAAGAAAAACAAGTACAGTACACACATTTAGTGGCAGCAGGAGCTTTGTCAATGGCTAAACACAAAAGCACTGAAAATGAAGTACTCTCTATGGGATACAAAAACAAAGATGCAGCACACAATGAATCAAGGCAATCGTTTAAACAGTATAACTTTAAGTTAAATGCAGCAATACCTCTGTGAATGTCTCTCTCCAAGACAAAGACTTAACTAAACACAGAAGCACTAAGCCTGAAGCACTTTCTATGGGGAAGAAACACAAAGGGAATATTCTACACATAGCTGATGGCAGAAACAGGTCCATCAATGGCTTTATACAGGATAGAAACCTAGAGACCTAGCTAAACCAACAGCAGTAAGCAAGGATTACATTCTATGGAAATAAAAAGTTAATAGCATTAATATCAATGTTAGACTATAAGTTGTCAAACTATAAGATCATTTACAAAGCAGTATGGACATGTCCCCACTTTACTTGACCAATAAACAGACAACCTAGCCTAATGAGTAAACAAAAATGCCTTTGAAGTTTGTCAATGCAAATAGGATCTACTTTGAATGTTCACCAGGTCATTTTGAATTTCCCTAATAAAGACATCACAACCACAAACTACTCTCTACTCTGTTCCTTTTGTGTGTGAAGTCCTCATTGTGAAGAAAACATTGTGTAACTTGGAAGTGAATTACCAGCTTTATACCATACCACGTGTATTTATAGAGCCCTTTCAACACCCACAGGACCAAAGTGCTGTGCACAGGACAAATAAAACATCACTCACATAATACAATAATAAACCAATAATAAAACCAGTAGGATCTAAAAATAAATAAAATAGCCCTGTATTACAATAATGAAAAATCATACAATCAGTCAGAATGAAGTATAATGGAATTAGATAAGAATAAAATAAATAATTAAATAATCAAAAAACAATTTAAAAGTCAACATCTCAGATGGTGTCAAAGGTCAGGGAGAAGAAATCGGTTTTAAGAAGGGACATAAAAACAAGGACAGGTCTTAAAAAGTATTTTTAGTTTTAAAATGAGTTCTAAAATGTAGCGGCAGCCAGTGCAGGGAGGCTAAACTATGGGAAATGTGGTCAAACTTTTGTGAGCCAGTTAAAAGACGTGTATCAGCATTTCTGTACCCTCTGAGGTTAAGAGATACAGGTAGATTCAGGTAGGCTGTGGCGTTGACACGGTGCTCAATTGGTACTAAGGGGCCCAAAGTGTACCAAGAAAATATCCCCCACACCATTACACCACCACCACCAGCATGAACCGTTGATACAAGGCAGGATGGATCCATGCTTTCATGTTGTTGACCCCAAAATGTGACCCTACCATCCGTATGTTGCAGCAGAAATCGAGACTCATCAGACCAGGCAACGTTTTTGCAATCTTCTATTGTCCAATTTTGGTGAGCCTGTGCGAATTGTAGCCTTAATTTCCTGTTCTTAGCTGACAGGAGTGGCACCCGGTGTGGTCTTCTGCTGCTGTAGTCCATCCGCCTCAAGGTTCGACGTGTTGTGCATACAGAGATGGTCTTCTATCAACTCGAACCAGTCTGGCCATTCTTCTCTGACCTCTTGCATCAACCAGGCATTTGCGCCCATAGAACTGCCGCTCACTGGATATTTTCTCTTTTTCGGACCATTCTCTGTAAACCCTAGAGATGGTAGTGCGTGAAAATCCCAGTAGATCAGCAGTTTCTGAAATACTCAGACCAGCCCATCTGGCACCAACAACCATGCCACGTTCAAAGTCAGTTAAATCAACTTTCTTCCCCATTCTGATGCTCGGTTTGAACTGCGGCAGATTGTCTTTATTATGTCTAGATGCCTAAATGCATTGAGTTGCTGCTATGTGATTGGCTGATTAGAAATTTGCGTTAACGAGCAGTTAAAGTGGCCGGTAAGTGTAGAAGATATTTTTCTGAAAAGTAGGATCTAAACTAGTCTAGAGCTGTCCTACTGATGCTCTCAGTTAATTAAAATATGATTTTACAAACTTTCAAAAGGGCCCATACTGTACAGTGTAAATACTTAAAACCAAACTAGAACCTCTAACAGGTTCTGTTCTTTTAAATCTGCCATTAATGGTTTTAGAGTACCTTCTCAAGGATTTTCAAAAGAAACGGCAGTATCCAGATAGGCCTAATAATTAGCAAGAACAGAGGGGTTAAAAGTTAGTTTCTTAATGAGTGCTGGACAGCTACATGTTTAACATTTCCAGGGACCACACCAGAAGACCAATAGAGCAAGGAACAAAGGCCCTACAGTGAGGAAAACCTCTTTAGATAATTGAGGGAGGAATACCATCATTTTGAGAACATATTGGCTTAATATGACTAGCACCTCCTTCAGACAAAACAAAGTCACAGGTTCAAAGCTGTCAAATATAGCATAGAAGGGCACACAGACTGAGGGGTCATGACCAGGAGGTGGGATCTGTGCCTTGGTGATGGTGACTTTCTTCATAAAAAAGTGCGAAAAGTTTTCACATGCAGCAGGTAAGGCTTCAATACAGTCTGTGTGTGGGGCATTAAGCACAAAATCAATGGTTTTGAATAAAAAAACAAATATTTTGACTGTTTGATACAATCATATTAGACAGGTGTTTTCTCTTAGCGGCTCTCACAGTTTTTTGGTAATGACGCCAGCATTCTAATATTTGAAACAACCCCTATTTAAAGCACTTTCCATCTGCACTCAGCTTTGCGACAGTCTCTCCTGGCAGCCCGAATGTCAGCATTTAACCAGGGCTCAGATTTGGTTCTAGGATGCCTGATGTTTAATGGAGCCACAGAATCCAGAACTGTTTTGCAGGTGGAGTTAAACTATGAGCTGAGGTTTTGATGCACACAGTTTCTGGGTTCTGATTAAAAACGGTTGAAAACTGAACACCGGTGAAATTGACTCAAGAGCAACCCTAACTATGGCACTCAATTAAATACAAATTAGGATTATTGATAAGAGTGCAGAAATTGGACAGGCTGAGAAAATTGTATAATTATTATACTTTAGTTAAATTACTAAAATGGACAACATTTATTGATAAATATGGGTATACAGTGAGAGCGAAGAACATGTCCACCCATGTAATCCCTCCCATAGACGTCTGAGAGCTACTCCAGTTCAGCAGAGTAATGACCCTGTACTAACAGCATTCATTTGACTCCATCAGGGTCAGTTTCAGCTGCTGTGCTCTGAACCAGTGACCATAAATACTTACAGGTGCTCAGCACACAATATGGTTGTTTAGAAATAGTTTTACTTTCCGAGGTAAACAATACTCATTTAGTTTAAAGGTTTTACCAGTTAATAGGTAAACATCTAATGAAGATCAACACAATGTATTATATCGTGTCATTGTTTAGCTTGGGCTTTGTTTTTATACAATACTCCTAAATTGCAAGTTCTCTTGTCTTTCTTATTTAGGTCGAGTAAGTAAAAGAAATGGGCTTCTAAGGAACACCTATGAAAATCATGGATATCTAATAAAAAATTCCTCCAAAGACCTTTGACTCAGTTCAACTTAAACAAATACTTCAAATTGATGTGATTTTTCAAAAATGTTTCAATATAACATTTTGCTATAAAACATTTTTTTTTACCAAGAGCAACAAAGTCTGCAGAAGGTGTTGCAAATTTAGGACATCATCAGGACCAAATTACAACTGTTTATTTTAAACTTTTTCTGTATATTCAAAATGACAAGATAACGTACACTTTTAGGGATCTGAATGGCTGATTTGTTAGTAAAACCACAGTTTTGGACTGCCCTGTTTGCCGGCCCACTGATGAATGAATGCTTAAAGCAACTGTAGTGGAGTGAGACTTTATAGAAATTTGTAGCAACTTTTTGAAAAATAAATTGTCCTGTTCTTGAAACAACGCCCTCCTGTATGTGTCTTACTGATGACCCTTGTTACCAGGCTATGCATGTTTGCAGATGTTATAGCCTGTTAGCATACAGTGTGCGGTCACAGGTGTTTTATCAGTCTTGTTGTTGGACCCAGCCACCGGAGGCCAAGTTAAGGCTGTTGTTTGGGCTGGGGGGGCTGAAGACTGCGATTTATTCAAAGGTGGAATCAGTAAACTCGTCACTTTGAATAGAATACAGGAACAAACCTGGGGCAAAACCTGGTAAACTATTTGTTGAATCACACTCAAACAGCAATGAGGATGGCAGTTTTCCCTAAAGAAAATTTAGTGTACAGAATCCAACATTTTGCAAAGATTTTGTAAATGTCTCCATTCATGATTCTAAAAAATTACTTAGTAATGCAACCAAAATATAATGTTTTACATAATCCAACATCAATTAAAGCAAATATTTGAAACATTGTGCCCATTCAAGCTATCACAATAAAAACCTTACTGGGATTTCCAATGTTTAAATAGAGCTTGTGCTGGGATTGGGACATAGGAAAAAACAATCAATACTGGCTTAATGCATTGGTGTTTAAGACGGCTGAAAGACTCCTAAAATTTACATAGACACAGATTTAAAACTGGTTGCTATGAAACTATAAGAGCAAACAAGTGCTGTTTTGTACAAAGTAATGTCTTTGATCGGTACACTGTGGCTTGTTTCGTTGTGGCTAAAGCTTCTTGGCACTATATGAGGGGTTACAGAAGTTGTTGTTTTAGATAAATAATCACATTATTATTTATATGGTTTATGTAAAACTAAATACTGTCATCGAAAAAGATGCACTAGCAGTATAAATAGCTACATATAAAAGTATAAAGAAGTTGGAGCTACTTTGGAATTATAAATACATCTTGGCAGTTTAAATAAATGATAAATATCAATAATAATATTAATAAATGTCTGATAAACAATTTTCCTGCTTGATGTCCAAACCTTGAAGAATTATCTTGGCAGTAGGTTGGATCTGGTGTAATTTGTTGGAGCAGCAGCTTATCTACAACTGAGAGGAAGCATTTAGATAAGCTCATCACAAAAGCCAGCTTCATCCTTGGATGCCCCTTAGACCCAGTGCAGGTGGTGGGAGAAATAGCATCACTCATGGATAATGTCTCCCAGCCCAGGCATGAAGCTGTTGCAGAGCTGAAGAGCTTCTATAGAGACAGACTGCTGCATCCAAGGTGCAGAAAGCAGCATTATCGCAGATCCTTCCTCCCTGCAGTTGTTAGACTTTATAACCATCACTGTTCCCAACAAACCCAAACACAATAATTGTTTACATGCCTGCTGTTGTTTGCACAGTTGTTTCATTTCTTGTAAATAATTAAATTAAATTCAGTTTATTTATATATCGCCAATTCACAACACATGTTATCTCAAGGCACTTTACAAAGACATTTCAATAGAATTATAAAGATTTCAATTCGGGTACATGCATTCCAAATTATCCTAAATGTCAAATAGTCTGTTGTTTTTTTATGCACAAATATACATCCACATTTTGTACATTTTTTATAACACCCTACTCAATTGGACATTTCTTTCAATCTGAGTATCCCATTTTAATAACTGTACAGTATTATGTTCTTACGTTATAAATTTGCCCTTACTGTGCAGTCTCTTACTCTTTTTTGTTGGTTTTATCCTTTTGGGTGAATCTGTATGCTTCGGATTGCCTCTCTCTTTGCTGTTGGTACACCAGAATTTCCCCACTAAATGACAATAAAAAATATTTCTATTCTATTTTATAAAAATCTGTGTGACTTCTGAACATATGGAAAAAAAGCCTACATGGAATTTGTAAGCCAAATTTTCTCCATGCCTTTCTCATTTGAAATCAAACATTTTGTCCACAATTCCTCTAAAATATGATAACCAGATCCCTTGTCCTGTTCCTGCTTAATGTTTGCAGTTATTTTTTTTATTTTTATTCCCTGGATACCCTTATGGATTCTGTAAATACTCTGAACCCTTTATTTGAAGCAATATCAAGGAAAACAATAAGATTGTTGTTAAAAACATAGAGTAGAGGTGAAATATGGAGGTAAAAAGGAACTTGTTTAATTTTTGTGGGGATCTGGATGAATTTCTTTCAAAGTTTATTGACGCTAGTGGACGGAAACAAAAACAGAGTTTGGACTGTGTGCGGAACATCTGTGTTTTTAAAAAAAACAAACTTTTAGGACATTCTGGTCTTTTTAAAGCTCCCTCAAGGGGGTCCAGACAAACACAGCTAAATAACACAAGTGCCTATGCATTTAGGATTTCTGTATCTTCCGAATTTCCTATGAGCATTATCCACTTATAGAAGAATAGATAGCTGAGATGTGTATCACCACATACTTCCTTTAACTTCTTAGGAATGCGTAGACAGAATGTCTCGTTTTTGAGAACAACAACAATGGGTGAACATGAATGCAACTTTCGTCTGTTGATGTCTTTGGTGGGAAAAGACTAATTCATAGATAATCCATGTTTTCAACTCTTTAGCAGGGTTTTTAAAGTCGCAGAGAAAAAGGACAAGCGAAGAGGTAAATCAAATTTTTTATGCATTTTAAAAAATAATAATCCAAACTGGACCATTGATACCCATAATATGATTCTACTAGACCTGTGTGTTGACAGCCAGACTACGTGTGCAGTGGCCATGACTAAGTACACCCAAATCATGTAAAAAAAAAAAAAAGTAATGCATTACACTGACTTCTCTGATTTTGGCTCTTATGTTTTGAAGACGCGTGGTAACTGACAGAGACATCCCTATCATTTCCCTTTCAGCCTCTACCTCACCATCTCGGAGTGAGGTGGGGGGTGGGTTCTAACAAGGAGTCGTCTTTGTAGCAGAACGAGTAGCCTGCCTGTCATCTCTGTCTTGTCCAGGCTCGGCAATCTCACTAACTATACTCTCCCTTGGCCCAGCCTCGCTTGCTGGCCGGGTTTCCCACCAGCACTGACAACCCACATAAAATTAAGGGCCATGAATGCAGCACTACCTATAAGTGAAGTTGACAGCAAGGGGCATACCTATAGTTAATCGGCTCCTCCTTCTTCTTTTCAGACTCCTCTACACACCCGTTAAGCAACAGCTCAATAGAGCGGTGGGCTGGCTCACAGGAGGATGGAGACCCACTGGCCCTAATTGATGATCTCTTACTCTGGGGAGGGTGGGTCTGGAGGAGCCAGTGGAGGCATGGGGGTGGCTGTTCTTGGATATCTAGACCCCTCCCCCTCCTCTTTCTGTTGCTCTGACCCCCTTTTGGTGAGGAAGCTCTACGTACCTCTACCTCGGTCCTCTCTGGCACAGCAAGAGGACAATTTTCTTTACTCCTGGTTCCTGAAAATTGGGAGAGAAGAGATTTGGACAATGTTTGCTTTCAATTTACATTTACCAGCACTGAGGGACTTTATCTTATTGTAAAATCATTGTTCCAAGAAATAATTCTAACAGCATTGAAAACTACAATATAGAAAAAATAAAGGATGTATAATGATATATAGACAAAAAAGTCCTTCAAAGTTAAAGAAAATGACTGAGCGCACCTGAAAAACAAGATATTTGTTAATGTGTCAATTTGATAACCACAGAATACCAGAAGAAGTGACATATAAAAGCCATGTTGTATCCTATGCAGACTGGCATGTGTACATGGGGAATGGGGAGGACAAGGAAATAGAAGTAGGATTTTGGTCAGGAGCCATCGAGTGATTAGAGCAATTGCTCGTCAAGGATCTGTCACAGCCAATTGCATCTGTCTCCTTAGTCTCTGCGGAGCTTGGCGAGAAGATGACCCAGACCGACCTGTGTAGTCTGGGAACACAGTTGTGTTGTTAGTGATAGTAGGTTATTATGCAGGGTTTCAGTATCCCAGGTACAATCCAAGGTTATTATATTATATCTAACTGCATTAGAGACGACAAGTTCTGCTATGCTAAGGGTCTCGATTAAGGTTAAGAAAAGGCACTCTGCCATATCTGTCCACTGGAAAGCATTGCTATTGTTTGGGGGTGGGGGGTAGCTCATAATTTTTCCAGTAAAAACTATACTTTTTTTGCTGTTTTTGCCTTTTTATTATCCTCTATCATAACTCCACATCGCTCCCAACTTAGCGACTTCTTCATTGCTTAGAGGCAGCCAAGTTCTGCTTCCTGGGCGTTTGGAAGAATGTTTTATCTCACTATATTTTTGTCTTAAAAGGTTTATTGTTTACATCAAGTATATAATTCTATATCAGAGATACTGAAACAGCGAAGCATGATGCAGATCTGGAATCAAATGAAGTCTTATTGATTTTGACTGACTGTTTTCTTGACTTTATAGTACTTGCAGTACTAAAAAAAATACTGTATTGTTGTTTCTAAAACGGCAAGGACCTAGAGAGAGATTTGTGTTCAAACTTTCTATGGAGAGTTTAAAACCTGTATGGGTCATTTGTTCAGAGACAGCAAAGAATAGCAAACATCAGCACAATGACCATGAACCAAACCTTTTCACTGATAATCAAAAAAGAAATATACTATCAATACAATGTTTCTTTTCAAAGCACATTTTTAGGTAGTTACAACTGCACCTAAAAGAAAGGTAGTAGATTGAGATAAAAATGTATTAAAAGAATTAAAGAATTAACATGGAATGTCTACAAAAATCCACAAGACAAACAATTCCCCTTCTATATTTACTGAGGAACAGTTTTCCAAATGTCAAATGCAACATTCTGTAAAAAATTTACTTCTTAAAGACCTAAAAAGTTTCTGAATTATTCTCAGATGTAAATAGGAAGATTTTTTTGGTAGTCTAATTTGGAGTTATAACACCTAATGGGAATTTTGCTGGGAAAAAGTTTGCAAGAGAGAAAAAACAGGAAGAAAAGCTAAATTTTGGAAGCGCCCAAGACGTCCAACAAAACAGACCAGAACTACAGGAATAGAACAAGAAAAGGTAATGCCTGGTAATAGAAAGTGGTTACTGCTTTTTCTTGGAACTTCTTGCATTCCTTCGGTGTGGTAGTGCCACCATAGTCCCTCTTTCAGCAGTAAGGATCATCGCTTCAGTTCCAGCAGTGTTTTTATCTGCCCAGATGTGTTTTCTTTTTTTTCTTCCCTTTTTTTTATTTCAGTGAGCTTTATCCTGGTTTAATAAACGTAAAAAAAGGAAATGGTTAACCCGTTAAGGCTTGAGGGATTTTAGAGCAATTTCCTCCTGAAATTAGGTAACTGAAATAACTCAAGCATAACTTCACAGTTATAAAGTCTAAATGCAAACATTTGGTACCTATGTAAATGTAAGACATTAAAGAAAAATGTTCCAATGTAAAACATTTTCAACTTTTACTATGTCTGATTTATTTGTGATTAAACACAAAAATTATCATTTTTGAGCCTCACCAAGTATTTTTAATTAATGAACATTGCAAAACACCATGAAAATCCTTTTTGAAATTCTAGAAAAAGCCTCAGGTTGTATTCATCACCATCCTGACTATGATAGCAGCAAATCTGGACTTATTCAGTTGAATTATATTTGTTCCACAAGAGTTTTAGTGGGCAATGTGCCAGGCAATACTGGCATTTTGGCACAATTTAGCCAAATGTGCCAAAATTGTGCCAAATGTGTTTTTCATCTCATAAAAGGGAATCTGGTCAAAAAAATGTTGATTTCCATTGTAGGACTCCTTCTGCATTTGACATAGCCTTTGGTCATGGCATTTACTCTATGTATCATCAAAATGTGCCATTGTGCAAAGCATAAAAGCAATATAATGAAAACTGGATTTTATAATAGATAGAACACCACAGCTTCTGCTAAGTTTCTTTCAAACAGAATGGAATCACAACAATTTGAATGTCATCAAAACATTGTTAGGGGAAATACTTGTATTATTTTTAGGTATGAGTGGTGAGTGGTGGCCTAGTGGTTAGAGAGCTGGTCATTTGCATCCTGGAGAGGCCACAAGAAACCTTGTTTGAATCCCACAGCCTGCCACTCTGGGTCCCTTAGGGCATCCAGTATAGATGCCCGAGCCACCTCAACTGGCTCCTCGCCCTGTCTCTAAGGGAGTGCCCGGCCACCCTACGCTCATTTCAGCTCCTTGTTTCCGGGATCTCTTTCTTTCGGTCATGACCCAAAGTTCATGGCCATAGGTGTGGGTGGGAACATAAACCGACAGGTAAATCGAGAGCTTCGCTTTTCGGCTCAGCTCTCTCTTCACCACAACGGACCGGCACAGCATCCCCATTACAGCGGCAGCTGCACTGATCCGTCTGTCAGTCTCCCGCTCCATTCTCCCCTCCTTCGTGAAGTAGACCCCAAGATACTTGAACTCCTCCACTTGAGGCCGGAACTCCCCTCCAACCTGAAGAGGACAAGCCACCCTTTTCGGGTCAAGAACCATGGCCTCAGACTTGGAGGGGGTGATCCTCATCATAGCCGCTTTACACTCTGCAGCGAACCACCCCAGTGCATTGTCACGATCTGCCATTTTGGTTTTTGTTTTTGTTTACTTTGGCGTTAGAGGTTTTCCCTGTTCCTTTGATTAGTAGTTTACATTTGTCTAGTTAATATTTGCTTAGATCCTTGTGCTTGTGTATTTACTTTAGATCTATTTTCTTCCCCAAGTCTGTTATTTAGTTTAGTTCTCTTTTGTTTTGTTCCTTATGGTTATTTCCCCTCTTTGATTTTATTTAGTTTTAGTTCCTCGTTTAGTATTCTTGTGCTTGTTTACTTTAGTTGTTTCCATGTCCTTAGATTTAGTTCCTTCTAGAGTTACTATTTATATTAGCTTATGTTTAGGTTTCTGTACCCTGTTCCTCCCAGTTAGTTTAGTGCTTGTTTCCCTTAGAGTTGTCTCTAGTTTAGTTTCTCCTCCTATTCCCGAGTCTTCCAGCTCCCGTTGCCATAGAAACTTATTCCCTCAGTTCCCTACACCTGGTCTTCACAACTGCCAGCAATCATCTGATTATCTGCTTCTCTCATTCTCTTTGTTTCACCATTCACCCCTCTGTATAAAAGCTTACTGGTTTCACTTGTTCCCCTTTGGTTCCTCCTGTTATCTTCCTGGGTCTCCGGCTCCGTGTCGTTGTGAAATTCATTTGTTTATCTTTGATTAAAAGGAGATGATGTCTAAGATTGTGTGGCTTCCAGGCGTCTGTCTGCATCCCGGTTCCAACCAACCACTTTT
The DNA here is from genome assembly GCA_036173005.1 of Crenichthys baileyi. NCBI lineage: Eukaryota > Metazoa > Chordata > Actinopteri > Cyprinodontiformes > Goodeidae > Crenichthys > Crenichthys baileyi. Next base: position 73,041 of record JAHHUM010002656.1, read on the forward strand.
TAACCACCTTGGTGACTTCAGCCTGGGTGATGAAAGAGTCCAACCCAGATTCCCCAGTCTCTGCTTCCACCAGGGAAGGCATGACAGCAGGATTGAGGAGATCCCAGAAGTACTCCATCCATCGCCCAATAATGTCCCCAGTCGAGGTCAGCAGCTCCCCACCCACACTGTAAACAGTGTTGGCAGAGCACTGCTTCCCCCTCCTGATTCGCCGGACGGTTTGCCAGAATCGCTTCGAGGCCAACCGGTAGTCCTTCTCCTCACCATGGCCTCACCAAACTCCTCCCAGGCCCAAGTTTTTGCCTCTGCCAAGTCTGTCCGGCTTTCTCCTCTTCCAGCGGATCCAACTCACCACCAGGTGGCGATCAGTGGACAGCTCATCCCCTCTCTCCACCCGAGTGTCCTAGACATACGGCCGAAGTTCTGAAGACACGACAACAAAGTCGATCATTGACCTCCTGCCTAGGGTGTCCTGGTGCACTGATGAGAAACCTTATGCTTGAACCCAGTGTTCATTATGGACAATCCGTGACTAGCACAGAAGTCCAATAACTTATATATAGGAATTGTTTTGTGATAATCAGATTGATTTATTTTTATTTTTTTATTTGTCTCATAGAAATCTGGCCGCAGCAAAAGGGTTATGTTAGTATAAATGAATCAACTCCTTCTAATTATTTCAGTTTTGACATACCTTGAAATACTAGGTGAGGAGGAGGCGTAGCAACCATTTTGCAGTCTGATTCACTGATAAATTAATAGCTACAATTCTTTTGAATATTCAACCTCTAGTTTTCCTCAACCAAATTGCAGAGCACTTAAACCACTTCTGTTTGTCGATCTGTACTGTCCATTGGGCCCTTATTCTCAATATTCGGATAAGTTCTCTGACTTCTTATCTAAATTATTATGAAATACCGATAGGGTCATAGTAGGGGATTTTAACATTCATGTTGACACTGAAAGTGCTAGCCTAAATATAGCCTTTATCGCTATCTTAGACTCAATTGGCTTTACTCAAAACATCTTCAAACCTAGCCACTTTTGTCTTCATACTCTGGACCGTGTGCTGACATATCGCATTGAGTGTAGAAAAAAATAACAGTATTTCCTCATAACCCTGTCCTGTCTAAATATTAAAAAAAAACCTTTGTGTTTAATTTAACTCCACACCTGAAAGAAATATTTTATAGTAGTAAATCCCCCTGGCTTACATTATAGTAAATCATTATCAGACCATGCAGTAATAACTCTTAAAGATTCTGTTTCATTTTCAATTTCCTCATTATTACTAAAAAACACAGTGGAGGGCAGTAGTTTAATTTCTTCACTTTCACAAATTTTGTTTTTGTTCATAGTGTTACTTCCTCATTGCGTGGTACATTAGACAATGTAGCCCCCTTGGAAAAGCAGGTAATTATTCATAGGAGACTGGCTCCCTGGTTTAATTTAGAGCTGTGTATTTTAATCCACAATGTTGAAAAATTGGAGAGAAAATGGTGCTCTACACAACTAAAGGAGATTACAACCCCTATTTTAAATATGATTAATCTGCCCTTGGTATATGGATGTGCGCCACAGGCTTTTAAGGTTGTTGTAACTAAATCTTTACCTAAGATTTTCCTATGATCAAGATGACTTGATCAAGGTGACTTGTGGGGGCATTGGCTTAGCTACTACTGCTATCAACCTAATGTTCTCCTTCAACAGATTATACATTTTGCCATGTCTTTCAGTTTTTAACCCCATCTCTCTCCAAGACATGGCTATTGGCTGAGTTTTTGCTGTGAATAACTGTATGGTCTCTCTTTAGACTAGCTGTTTTATCTCCGAGATGAAGCCACTGAAGAAGCTACTACTGCCTTCAATGTTTTACTTTTCTTTCACATATAAAGTACTCCTGGGTCAGTGCTTCTTCTGTGGTGTCTTTGTGTTTTTGTTCTCTGTTCTCTCAAACCTCCAGTCGGTTGTGGCAGATGGCTACTCACACTAAGCCTAGTTCTATTTAAGTTTTTTTCCTGTTGAAGGGCAGTTTTCCTTTCCACTGTCACAAAATGTATGCTCAGGATGAGGGATTGCTGCAAAGAAAATGACACAATGCAAGCGACTGTCCAATGTCGCTACGTGCTCATCCAGGAGGGAGAGTAAGTAACTTGATGCAGTCTGCTGGGTTTCCTTAGATAGAAAACTACTTAACCAAGTTGAATAATAAACTGAATTTGATTTAATTGTTTAATAACTAAGATTAATTGGATTGTATGCAGTTGATTTTGAATCTGTATAGTTCGATTGAATTGACTTTGTAAAGTGCCTTGACGTGACATGTGTTGTGAATTGGTGCTATACAGTCAGTCAGTCATTTTCTACCGCTTATTCCATAGTGGGTCGCGAGGGAGCTGGTGCCTATCTCCAGCAGTCTATGGGCGAGAGGCGGGGTACACCCTGGACAGGTCGCCAGTCCATCGCAGGGAAACACACAAACAGCCATGCACACACTCATTCATACACCTAAGGGCAATTTAGAGTGACCAATTAACCTAACAGGCATGTCTTTGGACTGTGGGAGGAAGCCGGAGTACCTGGTGAGAACCCACGCATGCACGGGGAGAACATGCAAACTCCATGCAGAAAGACCCCGGGCGGGAATCAAACCCAGGACCTTCTTGCTGCAAGGCAACAGTGCTACCAACCGTGCAGCCCTGGTGCTATACAAAATAAACTAAATTAAATTTAATTGCTTTTTACCTTTCTTCTAACTTCATAGATTGACGGTTGTGGATCTTTTCTATGCACTCTATTCCTCAGTTGTTTCCATAGATTTTACCTTTTTCTTTGAAACAAATTTAGTTGTATGTTTGTTTGGGACTGTTGGTTTTCTTGGAAATCTAAATAGGCTATTCTATGTTATAATGTCTGCCAGTACCATAGACAGTAACGAGACAACCCACACCACGATGTTCCCACCTGTAAACATAACCATTCTTCCTCCGAACATTAGGTGTGCAATAACATCCAAGATTTCAAATCTGGCTTCGTATGACCACACTATATAATCCCACTATTTCACTGGCTTGTCTACAGCAAACTTTAAACAAACTTTAACTTGCTCTTTCTTCGCCAGTTGAGTCTAGTGCAGTGAGTGAGCATGGAGGCCATTGAAGTTGAGTGCATTATTGCTTGTTTGGGAACAACTGTACCGTCTTTTCCAAGGAATTTCTGAAGTTCTCAGTGAGTTCTTCAGGGATATTGAACAGACAATTTAGATTATTCTTTTTACTCCTCTATCAGAAATCTCACAATCAGGTTGGTTTATGGTGAAATCATGTGCTTTCCATTTCCAAATTGTGGCTCCAATGGCACATACAGGAACATATCTTACACTTACAGGAAATATCTCTAATTTTATCAGTCCTATCACAGTGTACAATACTTTGCCAATCCAAAACCTTTTTATAGACCATCAGTTAACATTAAACCAGCTGATATTGCATTGCACATAACAGCAGGAATGTTTTCTAAATACTGACAGATTTCAGTTGTTTTTTTGGCTTTCAATGCCTTTGTACATCTTTAAGTGTGTTCAATACCGAACCACAATTTCTTACCCAGAACTTTGTGTACTTATTTGCTTTAGTTTATTACTGTGTAGGTCACTTGGGTTGTTGCTGACAACAGTTGCAAATTTTAAATGTGCGGACTGTAGTCCAGAAATATGAAGAATGCAGGACATATACATATATGCCCACATATACATTTATATATATATATCTATATATCTATATATCTATGATTTATAGAATCTGTGTTTCCTGATCAGTTACTGATCCAGTATCAGTTTAGAATCCTGTTACAAAATATATTGCTTGTAAGTCACCATGTGTAGGAAACATAGATAACTATCAGATTGAAAAATATAATATTTATTTTACTGAATAGTATTCATCTATGAGACTGTAGCTTCTGTGTTTCATCTTCCTTACTTTTATCATGTTTGTTCTCTCCTTGTTGCAGTAGCACATACCCTTCCTTCTACTTCTGCCTCTTTGACTCTGCTAAATTCAGAGCTGTGACACTAAATGGAGGCTTTTTGGCAGCTCTGTGCTGTTATGGAGGACCGACTGCCCTGCAGATCCCCTGTTGCAGGAACTCTGGCAGCGCAGTTTCGAGATCGTTGCGGATGACCTGTGTTCTGTGCTGTTGCTGAATCTCTTGTGCTCAGGTTTGCAGTTCTGTGCTGCTGTGCTTGTGTTTATTTCAGGCCTTGCTGACCCCTCTCTTTTATGAGTGTGCCCATGTTTTGTTTCGGCATTGACTTAGAGAGTGCCTCTGAGGTCAGATAAGAAACATTTCCGTTGCTGTTATTTAAAAAAATTAAATCTATTTAAAGATGCAGTCACACATGAATAAAGTCATGAAGATGAATGCTTCTTGTAATTATGCCAAATCTCAACAAGTCAGCTTTTATATATTATGTCAGTTCACAACAAAAATACATTCAAGTCAGGGTTTAATCCAATCCAATTATGATCCAAAAAGAAGAACAACCTTAACAGAAAATAAATGTACTGTACCTGTGTGTCACAATTTAACTTATAATATACACACTCTGCTATGTTCTGATGTACGAAAGACGACTTAAAATGAGCTTAAATGCCGGATGTATGTCGCTTCTTCTTTCACATGTGTGAATAACTGCAGCTTGCATATCCTTATGAACATGATTCCCTTTGTTTTGCAAATAGAGGTGATTATGAGCGATTATCATCAAAAGGCCATGTCTTCACTACATGTATGTTGTATCTCTGTGATTACTTATGTGTATAAACACAAGGATATTTATCTATCTATCTATCTATCTATCTATCTATCTATCTATCTATCTATCTATCTATCTATCTATCTATCTATCTATCTATCTATCTATCTATCTATCTATCTATCTATCTATCTATCTATCTATCTATCTATCTATCCATCCATCATCCATCCATCCATCCATCCATCCATCCATCCATCCATCCATCCATCCATCCATCCATCCACCCACCCACCCACTCATCCATCCATCCATCCATCCATCCATCCATCCATCCATCCATCCATCCATCCATCCATCCATCCATCATCCATCCATCCATCCATCCATCCATCCATCCATCCATCCATCCATCCATCTATCTATCTATCTATCTATCTATCTATCTATCTATCTATCTATCTATCTATCTATCTATCTATCTATCTATCTATCTATCTATCTATCTATCTATCCTATCCATCCATCCATCCATCCTCCATCCATCCATCCATCCCATCATCCATCCATCCATCCCATCATCCATCCATCCACCCACCCACCCACTCATCCATCCATCCATCACCATCCATCCATCCATCCATCCATCCATCCATCCATCCATCCATCCATCCATCCATCCATCCATCCACCCACCCACCCCACTCTCCATCCATCCATCCATCCATCCATCCATCCATCCATCCATCCATCCATCCATCCATCCATCCATCCATCCATCCATCCATCTATCTATCTATCTATCTATCTATCTATCTATCTATCTATCTATCTATCTATCTATCTATCTATCTATCTATCTATCTATCTATCTAAATAAATAAATTCAGGTTAAGATTAAAGTTTGCATGGTGTAGTTTGTATGTCGCCAGATGCATTTGTTTGTTAAGTGGGCTAATCTTCCTCAGCCTTTTAGAAAGGCAACCAAGAATAGCAAACTGTCACAATCTGCCTATGACTGGCTGGGGTTGTGAATGTATGCTCCGGGCATTTTCCAGCCCTATCTCAAAACCTTACATCATCTATTATTCTCCTGTTCATATTGATATGTTTTTTTTTCTTTTATCTATTTACAAATTAAAAATGACAGACACAGGAGAGCAAAGAACAACAAAAGTCCTCAATATGTAATTTCCTCTCTCATCACTCCAAATACAAACACATAGATTTTTTTGCCAGTGTTGTTTTTTTATATATCTATAGGTATATATATGTATATATATCGTTCTCTACCATTTGTGTGAATTGCGTGATTGTTTCTGAAGTCAGATAAATTGTTTGTGATGTCTCCACACAGTCCGGCTGTCACCAGCCCCCAATGTCTACATACTGGATATTATTTCTGTCTGTCCGTACTCCATCTTGGGGCGCAATGAAGCCTCTTTCATTTTCCGTGTCATAATGCGATAGCACAAATTTTCCTGCGAGGCATCACACTATTGGAAAAGCGAATAACATATGTTGTGTCTCAAACTCACCCTTCTTCCTCTTATCCCACTGGTGCAGATGACCAGTGAGTGTGCCAACGCCAAGGGCTGAGGACAAAGAGGGAAGGCAAGAAAGAGCAGAGTGTTCTCGGAAACATGTCACATAGACTATCATTCATCTGCTCTGTGGAGAAGCGAAATAATGGGAAATCTCCCTATCAAAACCAATAAAAAGCTCCATAATGCATTAATGTTTTCCACGTATGTTTTATAGATATCGGAGGAGAAGAGTCTGCACTGCCTTGAGGAACCTTACAAAGTAGATTATCTTTTCCTTGGCATGTGTTCTAGCTCGGTGCTTTCCAACATGGTGTGTGTTTAGTTTTTTTTTTGTGTTTTCTATTGTATCATGTTTCACTTAGAAGCTTGCCCATGCTAATCTTTCACCCAGCACCAGGCTTGCAGGGCATGCTGGCAGCTTATGTAATGAGAGGATAAATAAGTTTAAAGAACTACAAACTTTAACTGTCAAATCCATACATTTGGCCTATTCTAAATCAAGTAATACAGTGTTGGTACCCCAGCCATGAAGTTAAACATGGATGAACATGAACTCTAAACTGTACACAAAGGCCAATATGAACCTCTGGACCTTTCAATATCACACTAACCTATTCCTAGCATCCCAGACAGAGGAGGAGTTACAGCTGGGATCCCCATGATGTCACTCAGAAACAAAACCACTCTGTTGGTGCTATTTCTTTCTCAATCCATGCGACTCTCAACCTAGGCCGTACAGGAGAGACACCGCGCATCAGCTAAAGGTCTTTAAACTCGCTGGTGAGTTTAAGAATACTACTACTACTTCGAAGAATCATTTGATCCAGTGATAACTATGATCTGATGTTCGAATCCATCGATCAAAGAACCAAAAGTTAAGTATGATCTGTGCCTGAGAACCCAGTGAGCATATGAAAGAAGTACAAGCTTGTCTTCAACTTCCTTCATAAGTTTCTACATAAAGCAACAGGGAAACCATGAAGAGACGTTGTCTCTAATTGAAGCGGTTTTCCCCACGGCGTGGAGAAGAAGGCATCTAAACTGCAGCTCTGCACACTTTCTGCTTGCCAACCAGCTATCCCGCATAGCAGCAGAAGCAACGTGTTTTTGCCCCACCTGGATCGGACCGTGACAACTTCGATCCTCAATTCGTTGCCGTAGGACATCCTTTCTTCAGAATTGTTCACGTGAGAATTGATGTTTGGACAGAGAAGATTAGCATTAGCTTAGAATGACATAATCTAAATAATATTTGCTTCATGATGTTTGGTTTTTGTTTGGGTTGAGGAAACTCAGCTAAATACTACCAGACTAGCAGCTCAGCTAATGTGTGAAGCTAATAATGATTTATTCTGTGTTGTGTATTTAAAGATAAGACAAATTGTATTTAAAGGGTGGCCATAACGTGCTGTCATCGCTTATGCATTTTCATCTTTTATTATTGGTTTTTTAAAGGCACATGTTTGATTTTAAAGGAGTGGTAACAAGCTATAAGCTTCTTCTGTTAGTTCCACTAATGGCTAAGGTAACACGTGACTCGCCAGCATCTTATGAATACATTAAGAATCATTTATCCAGAAAGGTTGTTAGTTCCCAATCTAGGAAAATAATATTTCCCTAAAAATTATTCTACTAAATAAATATTAACAGGCGAACATTTAACAGACCGTATTATTATTTAATAAAATATTAAAACCTTAATATTAAATATTAAATTATATAAGCATAATCATAATCTCAACAACAGGCTTTCGCAAAATTATTTGTATCCATTGAACATGTTCGAATTTTTCCACATTACAACCATGAATGTTAATGTATTTTATTAGGATTTTATGTACCAACATAAAGTAACATCTTACTAGTGAAGTGGAAGTATGGATTATAAGATTTTAGACGTATAAAAATCAAAAAATTGTAGTGTGCACATAGTTACACATGAATACCCTTGGACAAAGTTGATCTTCCTGATGAGCTTATCCAACTGCTTCCTCTTAGCTGTGGATAGGCTTCTGCTCCAACATACAACACCAGACGATGATGCCACCACAGTCAAAAAGGTATTCAGGAGCGCCCGCTGCACTCCAAAAGACCTCTGGCTTCTCAACCAATAGAGTCTGCTCTGACACTTCCTTTAAAAAGCCTAAGTATTGTTGTGTAACAATAATTTTCAGCTGTTAATAATTATAATTAATCATTTGGGCTGCATGGTGGTGCAATTTGTAGCACTGTTGCTTTGCAGCAACTCCCAGCCGGGGATCTTTCTGCATGGAGTTTGGATGTTCTTCTTGTGCATGCGTGTTGCCCTGCGAATTGACTGGCGACCTGTTCAGGGTGTACGCCGCCTCCTGCCCGTATACTGCTAGAAACAGGCACCAGCTCCCCCGCGACCCTGTACGGAAAAAGCGGGTATAGAAAATGGATGGAATTTACATTTATTTAAAAACTTATTAATAAAGTTAGAATTACAGTATGAATTTTCAGTCAAACTAACAAATCAGAGTACCACTGTTGGACAACAGTGGTTGGATTAGCAACCACAGCCGCTTCTTTTTGAGCTTGACGGCATCCCTTACTGCCGGCGTCCATCACCGGGTTCTGAGATTGCCGCTGCAACAGGCACCGCAGACCTTTTGGCCACAGCTACGAGCGGCAGCATCGACAATAGAGGTGGAAAACGTAGTCCACTAGGACTCACTGTCTCCTACCCTGAATCTGGCCAAAGCTCTCCCGGAGGTGGGACCTGAATACATCCCTGGCCGAGGGCTTCGCCAGATGTTCCCAGCAGACCCTCACTTTACACTTGGGGCTGCCAAGGCTGTCCAGCTTCCTCCTCTTCCAGCGGATACAACTCCAGGTGGTCATCGGTGGACAACTTAGCCCCTCTTTTCACCCAAGTGTCCAAGACATGATTACAAAGTCGATCAACAACCTTCTGCCTAGGGTGTCCTGGTGCCAAGTGCACTGATGAAGCAGTACTGAAACACTACTAGGGTTCAAATCGAGGAGGCCATTCTACATAATCATACCCCTCCAGGTGTCACTGTCGTTTCCCATGTGGGCGTTGAATTTCCCTAGCAGAATGACAGAGTCCCTGAGAGCGGCACTATCCAGCACCCCCGACAGGCATGCCAAGAAGATATTACCTATGGGCATGAACTTTGGGTCATGACCGAAAGAACAAGATCCCTGATACAAGTGGATTAAATGAGCTTCCTCCGCAGAGTGGCTGGGCACTTCCTTAGAGATAGGGGATGTTTTATCACATTTTTAAAAAATATTTCAACATATTTTTGCAGGTTAGTTAGTGGAGATGGAGGGAAAACACAAAAATGGAACAAACTTACGTTACTTGACCATAAGACCGAAGGGGTTTTGTGAAGTCTGAGCTCAAAATAACATGCGCAAATTTTACTGATTTTTTTCTGAGAATTGACATACTCTATCTAAACAATCATTATGTTAATAATTATGTCTTTCAAATGGGAATGATAATTCTGGCCTTCCTTTGCTGCTAGTTGAGTAAAACATGGGTGGATTGCGACAAAATGTATTTTTGGAATCTGTGAGCTCTCTGCTTACAGCAGACATGCTGGCTGTGTGTGTAGAACAGAGACCGAGTTTTGCGGTTACATCGTTTTTTGGAGTATGTTTATTTTCTGATTCAACTACCTTTAGTTTTAACTGTTTTTGGTGTTTGTAGAAATGGTTAATATCAACTTTTAGCCAAGATTCTACTATTTCTGTGGATACCACATATGTTTAACTAAAGGAAACTGCAGTAAAGAAAGTAGAAGAAAACAAAAGTTAAATGGACCCTTTTCATTGACCTCCTCGTCTCACTTTCACTCCGCCATCTTGGGTGGCACCGTGTCGCTTCAAAGTTCTTCACAACATTGCAACATTGCATACTTTTTTGCCCAAGTATCTCGAGTCGTTACAGCCTCCTGATAAGGCCATGTACCTCAAGAAAATTACGGTCATTAACAAGATGGATCCATACGTATTGCCTGTCGGTTTGTTTAGCGCAAATCCGGACGGTTGGCCGCACATATCACACAATGAGGGAAGGGTAAGTTTTAAAACACTTTAAAACATGTGACACTCCGTCAGGGCTCGTTATATGTTTCTTTTTTTATGAGTATTATTGAAGAAATCAAGAGAAAAAATGTTGCATGTGTGGACTGGTATTACTGGGGGTTGAGTATAGATCGAGCTCATAAAATCCAGCCTGACCAGACCCGGGCCGGCGACCAACACACCCGAATATAATCCGATGTGAATAAATATTTTATTTATATATTTGCGCTTATTTGCACATTCACTGCAAAGATATAAACATTCGTGATTATATATATATATATATATATTGTTTTAAAGTAAAAACCCCTTGTTTTAAAAATCAAGGCGTGAGAGCGCAACTTACTGAAGTAGGTCACAGCGCTGAGTGCTGGGTGGCAGTGCTGAGTGCTTCCACCCAGCTCAGAATCTACTGATCATCTTACCCTCTTGGCAGACTACTTTCAGGAATATTATTACAATAAATAAAGACGAGCATTATTTATTTACCTGTCACCAAATGTGCACTGCACACTTGGGTGTGAGTGAGATTCAAGCAGTCCAAATCCACCCTGGATATCTGATTCAGCCACAGTAATCGACAATGTGTACAAAGTGTTTTTGTTTTCTCACACTGATTTTCTATCAGAGCTGGCAGACTGTAGAATGATGGTTGGTCTTCACCACCACGTGCAGCACAACCCACAACTAAGCAAGTTTTCACCATAAATATGATAGAATGGTCTGGAGTTTTGCTTCACTGATCACGCTTAAACAAAGAAAACAGGGTGCAACTGCCACCCAAGATGGCAATACCGAGGTGCGGTCACGTGACCGTGACGTCATTCCGCCCCATTCTGCCCTCAGTACTGGGGGCTGGGCTATAGAGGTACCACTCTTTGAAATAAAGTTTGATACACCGATAGCCTGAGCTCTGGCTTGCTCTAGGCTTTATGGCATTTTATGTTGTGGTTACAGAAACCATCTCCTCTGGCTGAAGCTCTGGGTCAAATCCTTTTCTGCAATAAGCAAATAGTCTTATTTTGGCCAGTTTATGATCAATGGATACACTAATATCAGATCATACCTAGCTTTGGATCCTGGATCTTCATGTCCCTCTTATGCAACCAGTTGATGGTTGCAGGTAAGGAGGCTGAACAGGGTTGCGGACCATGCTTTCTAATATGATGTCATGGGGATTCCAGCTGTGTCTCCTTTTTTTTGTCGTAAAAGTAGGCTAATGCTCTGCATTCTGGGATTCAGAGTTTTACTAGTGTTTTGTTTGTGTAGTTCAGATGTTGTTCTCCATCAATGGCTGGGAACAACGCTTTTGTGACATCAGTCCAGTTTATTGTTCAGGTGAAGATCCTGATACTTGCAAGGGTCCACTATCTCAATGTCAGTTTTCTGTATGTTCAGTGTAGGCCTGCAGATAACATTTTGGATTAGTACAAGCTGCGAATTTTTGCTAAAGACATTGCACATTTAAAAACTTTGCCCATTCTTCTTTGCATAGTAGTTCAAGCTTTGTCAGACTGGGTGGAGAACATTTAAATGCCCTTTTCCAACTTTTGCTAAGATTCACCAATTAAATTTATGTCTGGGCTTTAAAACAAACCACGGGTTTCCAACTCCAGTTCTCGATAGTCACTGTTGTGCAACATTTGATTGCATATCTACTAAAACACAATTGATTCAAATGACCGAAGTATGTCATCAGCATGACAAGTTCTGCATAGGCCTGATAATGATTCACTTATTTGACTCAGGTTTGTTAGACTAGGGATGGATCTAAAAGTTTCAGGACAGTTCCTCTGGAGGACTGGATTTGGAAACCCCTAATATAAACCATTCTATTGCACTGCTGTAAGTTCAGGGACAGTTTACTAATTGAAGCTGAATGTCATCTCCCCGAGCTCAAGCCTTTTACATCCTCTAATAGGTTTTCTTCCAGGACTGACTTGGATTTAGCCTTATCCATCTTCCCATTGACTATGAACCCTGTTCCTGCGATAGAAAAGCATCCCCGCACCATAATGATGGGAACATTGTGTTTCGTCCTTGGGAATTTTGTGTTAAGAGCAAGGTATCCCCTCACCTAAAGACTTGTGCAAACTGCAAGCAACGCTTTTAATAGATTTCTTTAAACATTGGTTTTCTTCTTCCAATTCTTCTATAAAAGCCAGGTTTGTAGAGTTGTAGAGTGCATGGCCAATACTTGTTATGTCAACAGATGGTCCCACCTGAGCTGTGGATCTCTGTAGCTCCTCCAGAGTTGCCATGGGGCTCATGGCTACTTCTCTGATTATTGCTTTCTTGCTCATCCTGTCAGTTTAGGTGAACAACAATGTTTTGGTAGGTTTGTAGTTATACAATCTTACCTGCTATACTTTTAACAATTTATGTAATTACTGAACAGGGTTTGGTGAGATGGCCAAAGGTTTTAAAATCTAACCCTGCTTTAAACAACTTAAGAAGGTTATCCTCTTTTGTTCTTTGTTCTAAGTGAAGGTGTGTGTTTACTGATGTTCTCTAACAAACCTCTAAGGGCTTAACAGTGTCTAGTGAGATTAATCTAGACACAGGTAAATCTCTTAAATAATGAACTTCCCCAGGCAGCTGTCTATCACAAAATCCTTAAAATATATTTTGGCCTTTGGATGTCTGTGGCTCAGATCTCCGTGTCTGTCTCGGGTCCAGGGGTGCAGGTCTGTGGCTCCTCACACTTGCTATTGCATATTTCTATGCCTCATATACAAAATCACACTCACACTTTCACCCAAAGGTGTTTGGATTCAGGTGTTAACAGATACACAGATGTTCTTTATTGAGCTGCAGTTTCCACTAAATACATCGTGCATTCATTAGTACCGTGCACGTTTCGGTAACGTTGTGTATATATATATGCGTTTCAGCAGGTGTAGAAGCAGTCTTTTAGGGCGTTTTCTTGAATTCTCTTAATCTTTCTTTCTCTCCTCTATTCTTTTCTCCTTCTCTCCCATTTTCCTTTTTGCCCCACCTCTCTCTCTCTTTCTTGCTTCCTTTTTATTGCTTCCTTTTTATTTCTTCCTCCATGTCCATTGCAACTGAGATAATCCCAAAGCAGTTTCTAATAAATTTATATATATATATATAGAAAGCGGAGCATTATAGCATTAGCCGTAATGCTTCACTTACTAAAGTAGATCTGTGAATCTGTAAATTTGTTGGGCTTCTTCTTGGCACTCAGACAACAATTCTACTACTGTTACTGTGCCAGACAGGATACCTAAAATCAATCAATCAATCAATCAATCAATCAGTCATCAATCAATAAATAATATAGATAGATAGATAGATAGATAGATAGATAGATAGATAGATAGATAGATAGATAGATAGATAGATAGATAGATAGATAGATAGATAGATAGATAGATAGATAGATAGATAGATAGATAATGGTTGTGGTTGTAAAATTACAAAATGTGAAAAAAATTTAAGAAGTTTGAATTCTTATACAAAGCATTGCATTTTCACCGGTACTTCTTTGAAACAGCTGCACATCTTTGTCGGGTAGCTTCAGATATCTCATCTGTCCCTTGATTGGGCGAAGAGGGTAGGTTATTACAGTGAAGATAAAAAGAAATGGAGAGTGAGCAATTGAGTGAGGTAAGGAGGAGAGTTGGTAAAAGTGAGAGAAAGTTCAAATGAGGCAAGAGAGATGATGAAAAGAGGAGCCACTCTGTCCTTTGAGACTCCTTTTCTTCCCTTGCTGCCAAATTAGCCCAATTAGTCAAAGTGGCCGCTGTTCAGGCTGCTGTCAAACCGCAACACCAAACAGTGCCAGCGGTCATTCTCTCTCATTTAAGTCTTCTGACTCTCTCCTCTGCCGCTTCTCCTAAACCACCTGCGCCCGTTACTGCTGAGCAGTTACACTGTAAGTGTGTGTGCACGTACCAAGCCAGAGAACCTGTATTTGTGCGTGTTTGTGAAGAAAGCTTGAAAGTAATACGTTCCCTTTAAATCAATCCCTTTCCCAGCGTGGTGCCTTGCCATTCCTTCTTCTTGTTGCAATCTCCAAAGCAGAGGGGTGAGATATTTTTTTCACACCTCAGGTAAAATCTACCAATTCTCTTTAAAGCATACTATTGCTAAAACTCTTTTATGTTGTAACATCTGAAGTACTGATCTAAAAAAAAAGATTTTAGAAAAAAAGGGAAGCTGGGGATGGATAAGTCTGTAAATGCCCTGAGCATCGGTACATTTATGAACTGATTGGGCAATAACAAAGCCTTAACTCCCAACAGAAAAGTAAACTTTGTCAATTTACTGTAATTGTTTAGCCTGGCATGCCAGAACACAAACAACTTCCAGAAAAGAACAATGGGTAGCTTCACCCTAAAGCATCTCTCACGACATAATTCCGTCACCAGTAACACAAATCCACAGTTCCTTTTAAAAAACAAGCTACTCCTTGTTCCTGAGATGAAGGGATCACTTAGAATTCAATAGCTACAGTCATCTTTCGTTTCAAATCTCTGAAATCGGAGGAAAAATGGCTGTGTGATAATCTCCTGCCCATGGGCCTCGGGAGAAAAGAAGAAGGGGAAGAGACATGGGTGAGAGAGAGGGGGCTTTAATTGGTCAACCTTGTTGCATGAACAAACACACCTTAAGCCAGTTCAGTGGTGGCAGACAGAAAGGGAAGTCATTAAGTGAGCAAAGGTTCATGCATTGATCTCTTTAATATACCTCAGCAGTGCTGTATTTTACCCCGGGCCTTGTCTGGGCAAAGCCCCATACACATCTAGCCCGTAAATACAAGGGAGGAATTTTGCTCACTTATGAAAATCTGTGTGTAAAAAAGAATTTGCCAACAAATCAAAAGTCATCTAATGTACAGTATCTTGTTCATACCCCTTGAACTTGTTCAGATTTTTTTCTAATCACAACCACAAATCTCAATGTATTTTATTAGAATTTTTATGTTGTGGATAAATGCAAAGATATACATTGTTGTGAAAGATTGTATTGAGCGCACCTGTAAACATCCATCCATCTATTTTCTATACCTGCTGCTTCCGTACTGGGTCATGGGGGAGGTGGTGCCTATTACCCTCGGTCTACAAAAGACGGGCAATAGGTGGGTTACATTATGGACAGGTTGCCAGTCCATCACAGGGCAACATAGCGATACACAGGACAAACAACCATGCACACCTAAGGTCAATCGAGAGAGAGGAATTAACAGTCATATTTTTGGGGAGGATGCCAGAGTACCCGGAGAGAACCCACGCATGCATGGGGAGAACATGCAAACTCAGAATCAGAATCAGAATCAGAATCAGAATCAGCTTTATTGCCAAGTTTGTACATACAAACAAGGAATTTGACTCCGGTACACTTTGCTCTTTGGTTTTGTTTTTGCACTACAGAATATACATATTTACAATGTACAATATACACATATATAAATAAAAAGGTGCATTTGCAACATCTGTATGCTGTTGTTTTGTATTTTATTGAATGTTCAACAGAGAAACAGCCTGGGGGAAGAAACTGTCTCTGTGGCGGCTGGTTTTTGTGAACAGCGCCCTGTAGCGTCGGCCTGAAGGCAGAACTCTAAACAGTTTATGTGCAGGGTGTTTTGGGGGTCTGCAGAGATTTTACCAGCTCTTTTTGACCCTAGACCTGTATAAGTCCTGGATGGGGGGAAGGTCAGCCCTGATGATTCTCTCTGCAGACCTGATTGTTCGTTGCAGTCTGGACCTTTTCCTGTTTTGTGGGATGAACCGAACCACACGGAGATGGATGAAGACAGGACAGACTGAATGATGGCAGTGTAGAAGATGACCAGCAGCTCCTGTGGAAGGTTGTACTTCTTAAGTTGCCTCAGGAAGTACAGTCTCTGCTGGGCCTTCTTTCGAACAGTGTCTATGTGTGAAGACCATCTCAGGTCCTCAGAGATGGTGGTTCCTAAGAACCTGAAGTGATCCACAGCCGACACGGTGTTGTTGAGGATGGTGAGGGGGGTGTGTGGAGGTGGTGTTTTCCGAAAGTCCACCACCATCTCCACAGTCTTGAGTGGGTTTAGCTCCAGGCAGTTCTGACTACACCAGTGTACCAGCCGATCCACCTCCTGTCTGTATGCAGACTCATCACCGTCCTGGATCAGTCCAATGACAGTGGTGTCATCTGCAAATTTCAGGAGTTTCACGGACGAGTCTGCTGAGGTGCAGTCATTTGTGTACAGGGAGAAGAGGAGTGGGGATAGAACACATCCCTGGGGGGCACCTGTACTTATTGATCTGGTTCGGGAGAAGATGCTCCCCAGTCTCACCTGCTGCTGTCGGTCCGTCAGGAAGCTGTTGATCCACTGACAGGTCGAGGTTAGGACGTTGAGCTGGGTGAGCTTCTGGTGGAGGATGTCTGGTATGATGGTGTTGAAGGCCGAGCTGAAGTCTACAAACAGGATCCTGGCGTAGGTCCCTGGGCGGTCGAGGTGTTGCAGGATGAAGTGTAGACCTAAGTTAACAGCATCATCTGCCGACCTGTTTGCTTGGTACGCAAACTGCAGGGCGTCCAGTAGAGGGCCTGTGATGTCTTTCAGGTGCTTCAACACCAGCCGCTCAAAGGATTTCATGACCACAGACGTCAGGGCTACAGGCCTGTAGTCATTTAATCCTAGGATGGTGGGTTTCTTGGGCACTGGGATGATGGTGGATCGTTTTGAAAGCAGGAGGGGACCTCACACTTCTCCAGTGACTTGTTGAAGATCCGGGTGAAGATTGGAGCGAGTTGATTTGCACAGGCTTTCAGGCATGATGGGGAGACGTTATCAGGTCCTCCAGCTTTCTTTGTTTTCATGCGCTGAAAGAGCCTGTTTACATCTTCCTCGGAGATCTTTAGTGCAGGCAGAGGATCTGAAGGTAGGGGGTTGGTTGCTTTGCTGGTCGAACCCGTTCCTGAATGGGATGTGGAGGAGTTGGTTTGAGGTGTGAATGGCTTCTTGTCATGTCTGCAGTAGAAGCCATTCAGACGGTTGGCCAGGCGAGGACTTTGTTCAGGAAGGGTGGTGGGGCTTCTGTAGGCAGTCAGGTTTCTCAGACCAGTCCATACAGCCGAAGTGTCACCAGTAGAAAGGCTGTTTTTCAGCTTCTCACTATAGCTTCTCTTGGCTGCTTTGATCTCCTTTGTAAGTCTGTTCCTGGCCTGCCTGTACCGTGCCCAATCTCCACTGCTGCAGAAAGACCCCTGGTTGGGAGTCAAACCCAGGACCTTCTTGTTGCAAGGCAACATTTCGACCAACTGCACCACCGTGCTGCCCCATCTGTGAAAATAGATTTTCAAACCCTGGATTTAGGTGTTCAATTCCATTCCATCATAGCTCTGGTTGTATGTTTGGCATTATAGTCCTACTGGAAGACAAATCACCACAGTTTCAAATCTTTATTTACCTTTTACACTTTGTCTTTCAAAAAAGCTTTTTCTTAAGCTCCATGTAGCTTCCCTATCCCTGCCGAAGAATCGCATTCCCACAGTATGAATCTGCCATCATCATGTTTCATCATGGGGATGGTGTTGTCAGAGCAATGTGCAGTGATAGTTTTCCACCACACAGTGTGTTTTGCATTATAACATGCAGTATATCTCATCTGACCAGAGCAACTATTAAATGTTAATGGGCCTTGTTATGGCATTCTTTTAACAATGACTTTGTTTGAACCACTTTTCAAGAAAGTTTGTGGAGTACTCAACTAATAGTTGTCATGTCAGCAGATTCTCACACCTGAGCTGTAGATCTGTGCAACTCCTCCCAAGTTGCCAAGAACTTTTTGACTGGTTCTCTGATTAATCCTTTTCTTGCTCAGCCTGTCATTTAGGTGGGTGAGCCATGTCTTGGTTCATTTTACAGTAGTGCTATACCTTTTCCATTTTCGAATAAAGAATTAAATAGTACGGACTGTGCAGTCCTAAGCTTGAGGCATGGCTTTAGAAATTAACGATGTTTTGAGATTCTTCTNATGATTTTTTGAGTTTCTGACTGCCTGGACACTGGTTGTGGTCAATGAAGCAAAAAATTGGCTGATTTGGGTCACCAGACGATGCATTTGTAGGAAAACCCTTGGTTTTTGTTTGTCTCTAGTTAGATCCTTACCTCACTGCTGCTACGGCTATGGTCTTTCATTTTGACCGTGGTTTGTTTTGGTCTTATTCAGTGTTTGAATTCATAAAATGGATTTTGAATTTGAAAACAGCAGAAATTTTGTTGGATGCCTAAATGCGTTAAGTTGCTGTCAAGGGACTGGTTGATTGGTTATTTGTGTTAACCAGCAATTTAACAGGTGTATCTAATCAAGTGGCTGGTGTGTGTATATTAATTGTCTTTTGTCTTCAATTTTATATGCTTATTCTCTACCAGATGCCACTTTTTATCAGTCGGCTATTATCAGTGATGAAGAGTTGTAATTTTTTCCAACTGGTTTAGTGTAATTATATATCCCCTGCTTGTTGTCAGCTTTAATCTTTTACACTGTCATATTAATTTTAGATTTTTTTTTAAGTCAGAGTAATAAAATTTAATTTCTCAGTGATTTAGTTTAGAATATGCAAGTAGTTTGTTGACAACACTTTTCTGGTTTATTAGTGAAAAGTTAACACCTTTAAGTCTCATCTCTTTACCTGTATCTCTCATCCTAAGAAACATAAAAAAACATGCAGAGTCTTTGTAAAAACCAGCACAAAAGTCATTAACGGCGGCATGACTCAGCAGCAGCTGAATGACGCACGCTGAGTACAGCTCATATGCAAGTTCTCTGAATTGAAGACATTTAGCTCCTGTCATAATCTAAGGCTAAATCCCTGCTTTATCGGCGGCTGGGTGCAGAGGCCATGGCTTTGTTTAATTGCCACAAGACGAACCGTCAAAGCTGCATTTCCCTCAGTGTTTACCCCCACTGAGGCTTATAGCTGATAATGGAATTACTCTCAGTCCCAAGAGAAGAAGGAGAAAAGAAGGAGGGAGGGCAGTCATAAATGCAGAAGGGTAGAAGATAAGCGAGAAAGTGGATAGTAGAAGCTCAAAGAGAGGATGAAGGGAGTCTACCTTGAAAACAGAAGCAAGTATCCAAGGATATGATGCAATGTATGAAAAGTTTAAAAAAGAAGATGACAAAAAAAGCTTTTGGAGTCATGTGAAGTTGTTGCTTAAAGCGAAGCCTGCAGTCTTTCTGTCTTAATGTTTACTCCTTGATGACGTATCACAGGGAAATGTCAGAGTCCAAAAGAAGCCTGCTTGAAGGAATTTTGAAGCATAGGATGAAGGTGGCAAAGGAGAGTAAAAGAAGAGGAGGAAAATAAGGGGATGAGTGATGATGATGGTGGACAAAAACATTGTGAAAAATAAAAACTTTTTAAAACTTTACCTTTTTTGTTTGTTTGGTTGTTTTGTAAAACTCAAACTTATTTAACTCTTTTGTTGTCCTATGCTTTGTTTTGTTGTCCAAACGTTTGCGCTTGGGATTTATAACCACATTTATTTTTACATGATGTGAGGCCATCAAGATTTTCCTTCTTGTGCCATAAATCTGTTTCATCTGTTTCTGAGATAAATTTGATTGATGTTGTTTCAACTTCTGTCGAGGTTAAAAAGGTATTTTTGAATTTCAGGCACATAGACTATTCAAAATATGCAGTTTGTGGGTCTAATTAGAAAACAGGAGGTAGTGTAAGGCTGACACAAGCTGAAGTGGTAGCTCATTAAAATGGTTGGCATATTTAAACATATATTCCACAGAGCAAATTTAATTAAGACCTATGTGTTCTAAATTCCCCCCTCTTGGTATTTTTCTGCAGAAGTCAATTGCAAAAAATAACAAGAAGTTTAAAAAAAATGTTTTTCTTTTTTTTCAATCTTTAAATTGTGTCCCCCAGTATCTAACTTTCTTTAATTTTCTCTAACTCTTTTCCAATTTCATCCAATTTTCCATCTTGATCCCCTTGTCCTTCCCTGTTTCCCCATTTCTTCTCATCCTTCATCACATCAGTCTGTTCACAGTATTCGAGGGGGGTCTTTGCCATCTTTGGCCTTTATGACAAGCGGTCAGTGAACACGCTGACGTCGTTTTGTGGAGCCCTCCACATCAGCCTGGTGACCCCTAGCTTCCCCACCGAGGGCGAGGGACAGTTCACGCTGCAGCTCCGGCCGTCCATCAGAGGAGCTCTGCTGTCCCTGCTCGACCACTACGACTGGAACAGATTTGTCTTCCTATATGATACAGACAGAGGTAAATACACATGGACAAGTATATCTAACAAGGTGTCACACATGGCTAATTTTTTATTCATTGCTTAGTGTTGTCAGTCATTGCAATCAGAAATGTGTGTGATCTTAAATGATTGATATATTAAAAGTATAGTGCACATGTTGGTGTGGTAGTATTACTTGCTCATACAACTTAATGTACATTTTGCAAACACAGTGAAATCCTTTCCTTTGGTCCTATGCTGAAACAAATGAACACTAAATTAACAAACAAATGCATAATTATTCATACTGCTTAAACATTTTCCATATTTTGTCAAATTGAAACCACAAAACTTTTCTTTGCAAAATTACTTAGTGTTAGTCAGACTGAATGCAGCACATCTGTGAAAATCAATTTTAAAGGCACATATTCTCAATAAAATTTCGGTCTGGACTTTGACTGGGCCATTCTAACACATTATTGTGCTTTGATCTAAACCATAACAGTGTAGCTGGGGTCGCATGTTTAGGGCAGCCTCTAACAGATTTTCTGAGCTCTATCCATCTTCCCATCAACTCTTACCAGCTTGTCTGTCCCTGATGCTACCACCACCTTGTCTCATCCCACCAAAACCCCTTTTTTCAAAAGTTTGTTGTGTCCTCAACACGGCACGTGGCAAATCCCCTTCGTCTTGTTGCTCTTGCACATGGAGCTCATTCAGTTAGAGCTGGCTTCATTGCCTCTTCTCTTATTACTACTACCTTTTCCTGTCTTAGGTACGCAATTGTGCCATGCAGATAATAGACTGAACAGGTTAAAGCACATGAGATTGTTTAATTACCTAATCCTGCTTTAAACCTCTACACAACTTCATCCCTGTCCTGTCTGCTGTGTTAATTGGTCTTTCTGATGCTGTTTGTTGACTAATGTTATCTAACAAACCTCTGAGGCCTTCAAAGAACAGCTGTTTTTGTGTAAAGGACTCTATTTAGAAATTAACAGATCTCTGAAAGCAACTGGTTGCATTAAAGTTTATTTAGGAGTATCATAGTAAACAATACAGATGTATGTATGATTTTAATTTATTAAAAAAATGTAAAACACATTTTTTGTTCTGTTCACATAAACCATAAAATCACTTAAAGTAAAATACATTATAATTTGTTGTTTTAATGTGGCAATTCACTATAAAGTTTTACCTTTTTATTGTACTTTGGAAACCATATTCATCATCCTTGATATTAGCACACTGTTTGTAGTGCTTCATTTAATAGGGTGTAAAAGACCTTTAAGCACCACTTTAACTGAAAGCCTTTAAATGACTGTGATTTTTGTGCTTAATTGTAAGCACTGCTGTAATTGTTAGATCTCAGAAGGTGTGTCCACTAACTGCCAATACTCAAATACTCAGCTGTGGGAGATTGAAACAGATTCCTAAAATTATTTGAAGTGACAGCACAAATTGGCTTTTTTTGGGGTTCAGTTTGGATTTGAAAACTGGGAACAAATTTCAGTTTCAAATGTCCCAAATGAAAGTCCAATTAAAGTCTCAAGGTTGGTATGAGTTAAATTCAAATTCCATGAAAGGAGAGAGGTTGTGCAAATGGACCTAAACTGGCTTTAGTAAAGCTATAGAAATAAGAGTGTAATTTGTCTCATTTCAGCAAAAAGCAAGCATTTGGCCCTAGTTCCTCAAGCATTCACCTGCCTTTAATTTAACTATGCAGTCATTAAGTATGCGTAGGTTAGTGGAGCAGGAACAGATTATGCCCCCGGCCATGAGCCATTGTCATGGGAATCCTTGGAACACGTTCTCTCTTTGCGCACATGCATGCGCACACAGACAAATTCCTGCCACGAGAAGTGAAACACAGGTCAAACATGCAGCAAAGTCCCCACAGATCACTGTGTGCTTGTGTGTTAGGGGTATTAGAGAGGTGGGCAGTGTGTGAAGATGTGTGGAATCTGTCTGTGCCTCTGCCAACTTCCATGTGGTCCCGGTTGTCTGGGTTACTACGCTGGGGAGTATATAGAGAAAGAGGAAGGAATGAGGGAATGAATCAAGTTGGTGGGGCAGCCAAAATGATGGAAAATATGTGAGTCATGGGCATAGATACAGTAGGTGATGAAAGAAGGGGGAAGTAGATGTTTGGCTGGAGAGGTTGGGCAGGAGAGCAATGACAAAAAGGGCAAACAAGAGGAGTAAAAGGACCGACAGAATCCCAAGCCTCAGAGGATGCATGGTAGGAGGAAGGGGGCAAGGCTTGAAAAAAACAGGGAAAGGAGAGAGAAACAGAGAAAAGGATAGATGCGCAGAGTTTGGACTGTACTCACCCGTGACTCGGCCAAGGCAGGACCCTTCATTATAGGCTCTCATCAGGACCCGCTACTGGTAATGTGCTGGAAAATGGGCAGTAATGCTGTTATCTGTTTTATGTCCCCTGCCCTTCCCTGCACCACCGATAGCCTGCTGACAAACGCATTCCCGCAGAAATACCCATGTACCCAAATAATTGCATGCAAAGACAAATGCAATGCTCACACATATATGCAGACACACATCGCAGTGTGCATAGACTCCCTTCAAGCAAAGGGATGCATGTAGACCAATCACAGCATTTATGCAGACAATACATTTATTACATGCACACATATTTCAAAGAAAAATGCAGCTCTAAACATACTTCCATTTATTTAACCACAGAAAATTGTATTTTTAAACATCACTATTAAGGCTGTGGAGATAAGGCGCTAGACTGCAATTCTTTTTGCGTTGTGTTTGTCCAGTTATGGTAGCAGGTAAACAGCATAGGTGTTTTT
Organism: Crenichthys baileyi; assembly: GCA_036173005.1. Classification (NCBI taxonomy): domain Eukaryota; kingdom Metazoa; phylum Chordata; class Actinopteri; order Cyprinodontiformes; family Goodeidae; genus Crenichthys; species Crenichthys baileyi. Next base: position 96,452 of record JAHHUM010002656.1, read on the forward strand.
AGTTTTACGCGCAGGTGACTATAAGTTAAATGTTATATTTTTGTTTTACGTTTCTGTTCTTTCTCTCTCTTATCTTGGAGCAAACCTTGAAAAAGTTTTCATACAGCTAAAAAAGATTGTCACATTACAACCACAAACTTGTATAAACTGTATTTTATTGGGATTTTATGTGATAGACCAACAGAAAGTAGTCCACAGTTTTGAGGTGGAAGGGAGATGATTCCTGGTTTTAAAAGACAAATTTAATTAAAGAAGTTTGTCTTGCAAGTGTATTACGTTTACCTCTAAATAGTATCGTGTGTAACCAACCCATCTACAGTTTACTTGTTTAACTTGTTTGTACTTTAATCTGAGTATAAATCCAAGTGTTCTGTGAAGGCCTCAGAGAATCCATAGAGAACATAGTGAACACACAGCATAATGAAAACTCTCCACAAAGCTAGCATTTTATGGAAGAGTTTCAAGAAGAAAGCAAGCCATTAGAAGTTTTATATAAAGTTGACCACAAGCCCTATAGGGGACAAAGCAAACATAGTTTGGTCCAATAATCCTGCAACAGCAGCGAAAAGTGGTTTTATAAATTATTGACTCTGTACACAAATACATGCCACACTTTACAGATATTTATTTATAAACACTTTTGAAAATCATATATCACTTCCTTCACATAAAAAGTCAATAAAATATATTGAAGCTTACTTTTGTAAAATTTTAACATTTATATTTAAGGAATTTTAATACTTTTGTAAGGCTCTGCATTTTTGGAGTTAAGATCATGATGATCATGCTAAATATACCTTGAGTTGTTGTAATGTAGGCTATTCTCAGTCCTGTTTTTTAAACTCTTACTTATTTAGCCACCTTCTGCCCACAGCCTCACATTAACTGCAAATGTTTACAGTATATCTAATCTCAAGAATACAAAAGCACACAACAAACCCCTCACCTATGACAAAAGAAAACAAAAATGAAAAATAAAATATGTGTTAACTTACATATGCTGCTTCTAGGATTTCAGAGGAAAGTAGCAGCCAGTTGTTATTTATGAAATGCACGAATAATTGAACATCTACAAATGGGACCACCTCCTGTATAGAAGGATAAGTCTTGGCAGTTTGCCGGTTCGAAGAATACAGGTCTTTGTTAAACCAAGGTGAAAAGATCAACGACCTTATAGAAAACTATTTTGCTGCTAAAGGGTCTGCTAAGGGAATCCTTAATGCACTATTTCAGTACTAGCAAAAACCAACAACACCAAATCAGCACGAACACCTCATACCAACTTTCAAGCGCAGTGGTTGAGTGGTGAAGGTTTGGGCTTGTTTTGCCGCCACAGGTCCTGTGCATCTTAGCATCACTGAGTTAACTGAGGACATCTGTCTAATAGCTGAATCTTGGCCCAATCCAGGTCAGATATCGCAGGGTGAACCTAAGCACAGCAATAAATCTACAGCACAATGGCTGAAAAGAAAAAAATTCACATGCTGTCAGTCTAATTCCAAAGCTCAAAATGACTGAAAGCACCTTAATAGAGCTGTGCATTTTAAAATGTTTGCAATCCTCAACAAACTGAAAGGCAGGACTGAAAGCTAATAAATCATTAGGTGTATTTAGTTTTATCATAGATTTTCCATTTTGGTTTCATCGCCGTTCAATTAATCATACTTTTAATCGGTTGTGTGTTTTGTACACAGGGTTAGACTGAAACACTTGAGAACCTCATAATGATTATATGATTTTTAGTATGTCATATGTAAATTTGTAGAGTTGAGGTATAGTTTTGCTTTCTCATACAAGAAACTGTTTTTATTCAATTTTTGGGAAATAATCAATTATTTAAGAGAGCACTGTTTCTTCAAGGTTGCTTTATTCATTTTTCCTCCACTTTAGAATCCCCTTGTTGCTTAGAGAAATGAGGAAAGTTGTCCTCACCTGGAAAGCCTTTATTTCAGATCACATGCAGATATTTTGTAAAATACTTCCAAACTACTGCATCTACCATGTAGCAGCGTTAATTCCCTCTTTGTCTCCTACTGTTCCCAACTCTCTGTTGTTTAGGTTATGCAATACTGCAGGCAATTATGGAGAGAGCGGGGCAGAATGCATGGCAGGTCAGGACACACACTCACACACAAGCAGAGACATTCTTGGAAACCTGCCAGAAAGCACACTTCTTAAGCAAGATGATTTTATAGAGCATACACACACACTGCACAGTCATTCACAGACAAACACACACTCACTGTAAATTGTTCATGGTTTTCTTGCTTGACTCCACTCTAATATGATGCACTTGTTTATTTGAATAATTTGTGTGAATATGTGTAAAAACAGGTGAGCGCAATATGTGTGGAGAGTTTCAATGATGCAGCATACCGCAGACTCTTAGAAGACCTGGACCGACGACAGGAGAGGAAATATGTGATCGACCTGGAGCCTGAGAGACTGCAGAGCATCCTAGAGCAGGTAATATCACTGGTAAAAACTAACCCTGTAGTTACAGTGCATTATAGTAATCATTAAACTGGAGATGACTTCATGTGTGAGACTTCGAGTACTATGACCAGGAGTTATGGGGGATTAACAAGATTTGTTCCAAAATATAAGGATTATTAATCTGAATAATATTTAATATTTTATCAAATAATATTTCGGTCTGTTAAGGGTTGTCCTGTGAATACCAGCCCAGTAAGGCGATTGTCATATTGTTTTTAACAGCATTGACCCACATGCAGAAAGCAGTCAGGAGACAGATTAACGGCAAGGATTTTTATTTAAAATGATTGAAGTGGTGACGGGCAACTGGAACCGGGATGCAAACCGTAAGATAAATAGAATGGTAAGCAGGGGGAACTATATAAACAAAGTACTAAATAAAGATCTGATCTTACTGGGGGTGAAGGCGGGATCCGCCAGAGGGGGTGGAGAGACCAGGAGGTTGTGTACCCGTGAGAACAGGAGACGGTGAATGCTGAAAGGCAAGGTAGTTGAAAGATCCAGAGTTTTTTTTTTTTTTTTTTTTTTTTTTTTTCGGTGTTGGTGCTGCAGGCGGAGAAGGGTAGACAAGGTCAGCTGATGGAGGTCTGAGGAACGAAGGAATCAGGAAGGCTGCCAGCCAGAAGTAATCCAATGAAGTAACAGAAGGCTTGAATCTTGATCATGAAGCTGGAGAGCTCTTCTCCAGAAGACAATAATCCAAACAGGGCTTGGTACGAAGAACGAAGTCAGATCCAGGTTATATCCTGCAAGGTAGCAAATACAAGACTGTGTCAAAACAAAGACTAGGCAAAGTTGTGTGGCTTGAGCTATACCACTAAGGGCAACACTCTGGCACTGAGTTGCTGGCAGCCTCCTCCTTAAATCCTCCTCATGGGATAATTAGGGAGATAGAGAACACCTGCCACCTCTCCTCCAGGTTCAGACGCCATCTAGAGGCCAAGCAGAGTCAAAAAGCACCAACACACAGATACAGCACAGATCCTGACAGCGATGGTATTAGGACACAATAGAAAGGTGTGAGACGAGCTCTGACATTATTGAACAGCAAAACTCTGCACATATATGGAATGAATTCACACAATTTCTTAAAATACAAGAATTTATTAACAAAAATAAGTCAACTCAAAGTCAAACATATTTCAATCAACAAACTCTTTACTATGCTAAAACAATCCAACTAAACTACCAAGCAGAATTAAAGGATAGGGAAGACTAATGGGCTATGTACAATATAAACAAGTTGATTAAAGATGATTGAAAATCATGACTGAAAGAGTGTTTCAACATTAGCATGCAATGTTTATGTTTGAGAACCAAGGATTATCTTGAAGAATCTGGAAATTAAGTTAAGTTAGTCTTGGAACCAACTTAGGCAATAATCGGCATACCTTTAGACAACCATTCACAATGCAAGATCAGATGAAATATTATTTTAATAAAATAATGTTTTAAAGAATTATCCGCTGAATGAAACCAACCTTCTGCATGACTAATTCTCAATGGTGTCTCATTAGCTGCCTTTATTTATTTAAATAATATTTAAAGAAATATTATTAAAGGAGGCGGTAAAATATTTAAGGAGGTATTTTGGAAAAAGAGCCAAATCTTTCTGGAGAAATGGGGCTTAATGGTGTTTACTTCGTTATCAAGTTTAGTAAAATAATGTTTAGGGAACTATTATTTATTATTTAAGTGCAGACGGCGCGTTATGATCAATCTTCTGTGTTTAAAATCACCCTTTCAATAAAGTTTGTCTTAACTTTAAAAACACACAAACACAGAAACAAAACTGAGCACGTGTGCTGCAGATAGTCTGCTAGCACTAGGATAGCAGAGTTCAACACAAACAAAACCAAACTTCATAAAATGAAAAACGTTTAGATCATTTCATTCTAAATCTTTCTCTGCCCAAAACACCTAACCTCACGAACATGGTGAGGAAACGTTGTCCAAGGGGCGAAGTTTGAAGAAGCGTCTACAGTCAACAACGCTAGGTCAGTTAGCTTTCAGCTAACCTAACGTAGCTGTGGGTGGGCGGCCCGTTCTGTCCGCTGACCACACTGGTTAACACGGTGATGCACCTACTCGCTTGTCCTCCTCTCAGGCAAGGAAAACGGCTTCACTCGGCTTGTAGAGACCGCGTCTCTGCAGGGGCTTCTCTGGGACACAGTTTGCTTCTGCAGGCCTCAGAGAGAAAGTCAAGCAACGCTTGTACCTTAATTCCCGTTCATGAATGAATCTACCGGATACACAGACAGTGATTCATTTGTACTTATCTTTGCATATGATCGCGTGTTCTTATGACACCCTTGGATCCAGTTTGAAGAGTTTGTCTTTTTGCCAGCAAAGAGACATTAGCGCGCTTGTCTCTCCGGCCAGCCTCTCAGCAGAGTCCCAAGTGGCAGAGGGAGACTTGTGGCAAAAGCTGTCCTTTTATTCAGGCAGTTACGTCACAGGAAGTCCGCAGTTATCCAGTTTCCCCCTTCTGAAGTTGTGCTGAAAGTCAGTTAAATGCAATTTATTTTGAAAGTTCCAGGAAAGGATGTACCGGAGTTTTAATGTTGAAATCCATGGCTGTGGGTCCCAACATATACATGCCCTCATCATCAAAAAAATGTCATAATAATAGGCTTTTTTAATGCATTTGAGACATACTTTTTTGTGGGGTCGTATGATTATACAAAAAACAACTTCAGTGGAATTTAAGAACAATAACTCGGTGCACAAGGATATTTTTTTATTTGTTTTATTATTAAACCCTTATTTTTACAGGTAGTCTCATCAAGACACGAGTTCTCGTTGAGAAGGGAGACCTGTAAGAACAAGACTTATTAAAATACACTGTAACAATGTTTAAAATACTAAATAATCAACAGTGTCAGGAACTAAAAATGTCAGATCAAATTATTTTTGAAATATATTCACAATGCAGAGACAGAATGTGCTTTTTGTAGAGCTCAACAAGCTGCTGGCATAATCCTGGCTGGATATTTGAGCACTCTGCTTTTTGGAAATTGTAGAGCTCATTTAAATTGAATAGTTTTCTGCTAGAGACTATGCTTTTTAGAATAGGCCATTTATTTTTAAAAGAATTGAAATCCAAGCCATTCTGACTTGCTTTTTCCACTCCAAAGCTAGTTTTGGTGTGTATTTTTATTTATTGTCCTGTTGGAGACCCTCTTGTTTCCTAGTTTCAATTGGTTGGTTGTTTATTGAGGTGAAGTTTGGGAAGTATCTCCCTTACTCTCCCCTTCTTCCCCCTCCTATCAGCTCCATTGCCTCCTTAGAACAGGTTCTAAATGAAATTTCTGTCATAGAAGCTATCAGTGACTCAAATGCTAACAATTACTAAATTAAATTTTTATATGTGATCCTTCGATTAAAACTGTAAATATATATCAAATAAATGACTAATATTCTTTCAATATATTTTAAAAGGCTTAATTTATTCCTAAGTGAAATAAATAAATTGAGGGATCTAATCAAAATTTCATTCAAACGCATGGTAAAATCATACAGTCAGTCAGTCATTTTCTACCGCTTCTTCCATAGTGGGTCGCAGGGAAGCCGCTGCCTATCTCCAGCAGTCTATGGGCGGGAGGTGGGGTACACCCTGGACAGGTCGCCAGTCCATCGCAGAAAATCATACATGAAAAGTGTCATTTTTAAAAATTATGTATTGCTTCCTGCTAAAGTACATCATGGAATAATTTAGTATGCTGCCATGTCTTATTTAAGAAAAACTGTAACATCTGATTGGTTAACCTGTACAGAAACTCAGCTGCGGACCAGATGCCTTTTCTATCATATTTCTTGCTCTGCTTGATTTTGATTTGTAAACTGGAGAAATAAAATAAATTTATAATGTAATGCAGCACATGCCCATCAGGCACCCCAGCCACAAATCCGGTGTGCAGGTGCAGTGGTGAGGACTCACCTGGTAGTAACGTCAATCCAAAGCAAGTTACAAAACAGTGTGGCAATTAATTTTTACAAGCCTCCAAACAATACCTATTTATTCTGTCCTAATTATGACTTCCACTAGCAAAAAAATATGTCTCTGACAGAAACTGCCAAGTTTTTTTCACTGTTTTTAGTTTGAAAGGCAACAACCCCAGAGGTATGGACTTTTTACAGCATTTTGAGCAGCAGATATGTACCACATCTTGTGTGTCTCCAATTTATGACATTGGAACATGCTGTCAGAATCTAGAGACCTTATGCCATTATTTATGTGAGGGCTTAGTGACAGTGAAGAATATGTCACTTGACAATAACAACACGCCCAGCAGTGCAAACACATAAGCTGACCAGCAACTAGAGCCAGTGGCAGGAGCAGGCCTGGCTGTTAACGTGATTTCGCCTTTACCAACTGGGACGTCTTCAGGGCAGAGTTTGAGGACTACATGTTGGTCTCGGGTATTGCAGACAGGCCTGATAATTTACAAGCTCCAATACTAAGAGCTGTAATGGGAAGTGTCATGATCTGAATCTGACAGAAGCACAGTAGAATGACCCAGTAGTAAAACTGGGTCCACAGGGACAGTACAAGCATGCCAAGTATGTGTTTCTTCAAGGTTGGTTGGATAACGAGAGCGATCTCCTGACGACCTTCTGGAGCCCCTTGGGGAGGAAATGCTGACTCAAGCTTTCTTTTGGGGTGTATGCGGCCCCAGAGGTCTACCAACGCAAACTATTTCGGTGGTAGACTGTGGAGACTCAGAAGATGAGACAGAGAGAGCCCATGACAGCAACCTGCAGGTGCTGATGGAGTATTGCAGGAAGGTGAAATAGCATCTTAGCCTGAAAAAGCTATAGTTCAAGGTGACCCAAGGTTCGCTTCCATGGTCACTTTCTGTCAGCCAGTGGAATGAAGCCTGACCCGGAGAAAGTGAGGGCCATTACCGACATCCCAGCCCCTTCAGATTGAAAAGGAGTGCAATGTCTCAAAGGGTTTGCAAGTTACTTGGCAAAATTGCCACATCTTTCAGGCATTTGTGAGTCATTGCAACACCTGCTGGACAAAGACATCCGCTGGCACTGGCTTACCAGGCATGCCATAGCGGTATCAGAGCTGAAGTCACCGGTCACATCCATGCCGGTACTGGATGTGACCAGTCCATGCCGATTTGACCTGACCTATCAGGGTTCAGAGTTACACCAACCAGAGTGGCCTTGGGTGCTGTCTCATGCAGGAAGGCCAACCTATCATCTTCACATCAAGAACCCTCATTCCGACGGAAACAAATTATGCGCAAACAGAGTGCCTCAATATTGTCTTTGCCTGCCAGAAGTTCCATCATTACCTATATGGATGTGATGTTTTTACAGTTGACACTGATCATAAGCCCCTGATTTCCATATTCAGCAATCCCCTTCTCAGCACACCCAAGAGGCTGCAGAACATGCTCTTAACATTGCAAAACTACAACTTCAAAGTGGTCTACAAGCAAGGCCCAGAGATGTTCATAGGTGACACACTGAGCAGAGCCACTGCAAAATGCTCTGGCCATGAGATTGTCTATGGACTTCATGCCATCTGTTCACTACAACAGACACAAGAGGATATGAAATACATCAACCAGGCAGAGTACTTGAATGTCAGTGACCAAAAACACAAACAGATCAGACGGCACAACGATAGGAATGTTTGTCTACAGTCACTTAAGTGCACCGTTATTATGCACAAGCAAAGGAAGGCACACCACACAACATACAGAAATACTGGCCTTTCCATGATTAAATCAGTGTACAGAAAGGTATCTTATTTAGAAGACAAGTCATCATTCCCAGAACAATGCGTCCATAAATGCTTGCCTATGTCCATTCGAGCCACATAGGCAAAAATGCCTGCTACCGAAAGGCTAGAGAGTGAACCCTAAATTGCCCCATCATGCAGGCAGAATTCAGAGACTTTTTGAGCACATGCTCCGCCTGCAATAATATGCACATAGACAGCAAAAGGAGTCTATGCTTTGGCATGAACTGCCCACACAGCCATGGCATATTATTAGAATGGATCTGTTTACTTATAGACAATGACTGCTTGTTCATCTTGGACCACTTTTCTGACTTCTAGGACATTGAGCTGCTCTTGGATCTGTCAGCAGACAATGTCATTAAACACTGCAAGTCCCAATTTGCACAACATGACCAGCCACATAAAACGATCTCCGATAATAGTCCACAGATTGGTTCTCAGTTGAAGTGATTTGCCTCAGAATGGGAATTCGACCATGTGACCTCCTCGCCAACACACCCAAAGGCAAATGGTAAGGCTGAGTTGGTGGTCAAAATAAAAAAGAACCTTTTGCACAGGGCTGTGTGTGATGTAGCTGATCCATGGAAGACAATCCTTCTCTGGAAAAACACTCCCACAGAGACCATAGGCAGCAGCCCAGCACAATGCTCATGTCAAGGAGACTCAAGACCCCCATTCATGTGACAAACAAGCTGCATGAGCCCTCGGTGGTGATGATTCACCGAGACGAGCCATTGGCAACAGCTCATGATGTCAATTTACGACTGGACAGCAAGGGACTTGCCTGAGTTGGAGATTGAGGAGACTTTCAGGATGAATCCCAAGCCACAGACACCTCCTGTCGTTGGAAACTCAGCACCTGTTTACAACAGGTGGTACCCCGCTCCTATATGGTGGATGTGGAGAGCAATCTTTACCACTGACCTCAAGGAGGCAGAACGCACACCATCAATGTACAAGGTCAGGCCTGATCCCTCCTATACACCCACACCAAAGAGGAATCTCTTTGGTAAATTAAACATACATTTACCCACATCCCAAGTATATATATATATATATATATATATATATATATATATATATATACATATATCACACACACACACACACACACACACACATACACTTTTAGAAGGCCTTGCTCATTTAATGGATTCCTTTATCTATTTGGCTATTTACATTGTACGTAGATTCTCACTGAAGGCCTCAAAACAGTGAATGAACACATTAGGTTCCAAACAAAAAAATGTAAAAACCTTTATTATATTGTAGATTCCTTAAAGTAGCCTCCCTTTCCTGGGATGACTGAAATATTTACATTGGGCCGTCTCTCAATGAACCTTCGGGAAGTTCTTTCAGGACTCTTTGGAAAACCATTTCAGGTAACCACCTCATGAAGATCATGGAGAGAATACCAAGAGGGCAAAGCAGTAATCAATGCAAAGGGTGGCTATTTGGAAGAATCTAAAATATTAAAATGTTTAGAGTTATTTCACACTTTTTGTTTACTATATAACTCCATGTGTGTTCATTCACAGCTTTGTTGCCTTTGGTAAGAATCTGCAATTAAAATTAAAATAAAGAGACCCATTTAGTGAGAAAGCGTATCTAAAACTTCTGATATATGTATATATATATACCAACATCTAAAAATAGAATATTACATCAGACAATATTACATCAGACCAGTGGCGGATGCTGGTCTTTCAAGGAGGGGAAGCTCAATTTCAGGATCGCAGATTCGCTCATTTCGCTGTCAATCAAAAAGGGATTAGGCCTCAGACAGATCATCCAATCATCATGCAGAAGCTGAGCGTCCGGGCCAGCCGAGGCCAGCCCACTCCCCTATAGAACCCCAGAGACGCTGAGCGTCCGATGGGCGGGACAAAGCCCAGCCTTTATCCAATGACTTGTCTCGTTTTGCTGCAGCCGAGGCTGCCCCATAGACCCCCAGAGACGCTGAGCGTCCGATGGGCAGGCTAGAGGGGGCCAGCAGGAACATGTCATCTGCAAAAAGAAGAGACGAAATCCACTGGTCCCCAAACCAGACCCCCTCCGCCCCTTGGCTGCACCTAGAAATCGTGTCCATAAAAGTTATGAACAGGACCGGTGACAAAGGGCAGCCCTGCCGGAGTCCAACATGCACCGGGAACAGGTCCGACTTAGTGCCGGCAATGCGGACCAAACTCCTGCTCTCCTCGTACAGAGACCCGATGGCCCCTAATAAAGGGCCCCCGATTCCATACTCCTGGAGCACCCCCCACAGGGCATCATGAGGGACACAGTCGAATGCCTTCTCCAGGTCCACAAAACACATGTGGACCGGTTGGGCAAACTCCCATGAATCCTTGAGTACCCTGTAGAGGGTATAGAGTTGGTCCAGTGTTCCACGGCCGGGACGAAAACCAGACGGCTCCTCCGGAAGCCGAGGTTCAACTATCAGCCGGACTCTCCTCTCCGATACCCTGGCGCAGTCTTTACCAGCGCGGCTGAGGAGTGTGATCCCCCTGTAGTTGGAACAAACCCTCCGGTCACCCTTCTTATGAAGGGGGACCACCACCCCAGTCTGCCAGTCCAGAGGCACTGTCCCCGACTGCCACGCAATGTTGAAGAGGCGTGTCAACCATGACAGCACCACAACATCCAGAGACTTGAGGAACTCAGGGCGGATCTCATCCACCCCCGAAGCCCTGCCACCACGGAGCTTTTTAACCACCTCGGTGACTTCAGCCTTGGCGATGAATGAGTCTAACCCCGAGTCCCCAGGCTCTGTTTCCACCAGGGAATGGGTGATGGCAGGATTGAGGAGATCCTCGAAGTACTCCTTCCACCACTTGATAATGTCCCCAGTCAAGGTCAGCAGCCTCCCACCCCCACTGTAAACAGTGTTGGTGAAGCACTGCTTCCTCCTCCTGAGGCGCCGGACAGTTTGCCAGAATCGCTTCGAGGCCAACCGGTAGTCCTTCTCCATGGCCTCACCGAACTCCTCCCAGGCCCGAGTTTTTGCCTCTGCCACAGCCCAGGCTGCAGCATGCTTGGCCTCACGGTACCCGTCAGCCGCCTCAGGTGTCCCACAAGCCAACCACAGCTGATAGGACTCCTTCTTCAGCTTGACAGCGTCCCTTACTGCTGGTGTCCACCACCGGATTCAGGGATTGCCGCCTCGACAGGCAACGCAGACCTTACGGCCGCAGCTACGGGCAGCAGCATCAACAATGGATGCGGGGAACATGGTTCCCACGTGGCTGTTGAAGTCCCCCAGCAGAATAATGGAGTCCCTGGGAGGGGCACTATCAAGCACCCCCGACAGGGACGCCAAGAAGGCCGGGTACTTCGCACTACCGCTCGGCCCGTAGGCCGAAACGACAGTCAGGGACCTGTCCCCAACCCGAAGGCGCAGGGATGCGACCCTCTCATCCACTGGGGTTAACCCCAACACGAGACGGCTGAGTTGGGGGGCAACAAGCAAACTCAGCCCAGCCCGCCGCCTTCCCCGTGGGCCACTTCAGAGTAGAGGAGAGTCCAGCCCCTCTCGAGGAGATGGGTTCCAGAGCCCACGCTGTGCGTGGAGGCGAGCCCGACTATCTCTAGTCGATATCTCTCGACGTCTCGCACAAGCTCAGGCTCCTTCCCCCCCAGCGAGGTGACATTCCACAACCGTAGAGCCAGCTTAAGCATCCGGGGATCGGGCCAACGAGGTCTCCACCTTTGTCTGCCGCCCAATCCTCTTTGCACTGGTCCCTCACGGTTTCCCCTACAGGTGGTAGGCCCACTAGGGATGGCCTCGCGTCTCTCGTTCGGGCTTGGCCCAGTCGGCCACCAGGCGCTCTCCGACGAGTCCCGACCCCAGGCCTGGCTCCAGATTGGGACCCCGGCTCCACCGTACCGGGCGACGTCACGTGTCTTGATGTTTTGGTCCTCATGAGGGTGTCTTGAATGCGCCACAATTTGTGTATCTTGCATTTATGACACAGAGATGACAGGTCCTGCAGCTTTGGGTGTGTTCCTCTGGTGACGATCACAGTATTGTTTCTTTATATCAAATCAAACTGAAGCTTTCTATTTTCCTTTCAAGCATTTTATACTTTACTAGAGCAGCTTAATAAACTGAAAGTAAGAAGTTGTCGGCAACCAATTTTTTTATTTGTTTTTTTTTAGGGAGGGTGTTATTTCCTACTATTGCAAGGACAATTGGGAGAATAAAAAATAGAAAGGTTTTATGTAACTTAAATATTAGGCATATATTTTTTCACAAACAGACTGTGCCTGTTTGTGAAAAAATCCAGGATACAGCTTTAATAAATGCCATACCGTAGTTGTATCACTGTCACTATTACTGAGCTATGGAAGCAGAGAAGAGATTTCATAGCTGAGTCTGGCATTCGCAGTACTTAACTTTTAAAAATGTGGTGAAACTTTCACGCTTTTGGCCTGAACCACTGAATAAGATGTGATACATAACAGAAGTCAGGTTACAGAAGCATTGCTAATTATTGTGAGATTATATAAGTTGTATTCTTCTCACTCTACTGCTGAGGCATCTGTCTGCTACACAGTTTTAACAGAACTCGAGATGCTTTCTTAATGAAAAATGTGGCTTTCGCGGCAGCTACATTAGTGTATGTTTGAAGCACCTACAATAACGCTCACACTGAAATTTAGAGTGCGCACACACGCATACATGACATTAAGGAATACACTCGGACACCTTATGCTTGTCTGAGTTCATTAGATTATCTGTCTCGCTTTATGGTTGAGCGTTACGCTGTGACAGGTGGCGTAACTGTTTGTTTGAGAGCCCTTATCTTCGGGTTGGAGTGTAACATCCCATCGGTTCTGTCACCTGTCATCACATCTGATCCCATGTATGCACATCTGACAAACACAATGACATATGCAAGCAGAGACCTTTCAAACACACACATTTACGTAAAAATGGAATTTATGAAAAGCCCCATTACATGTCCAAATCTGAAAAAATGGAAGGGGATAGAAAATGCTGCATGAACAAATTGGTTATTCCTGACTTTTATTTGATTGTGCACAGCATGGGGCCACTCTTTGTTTCTCTTCAAAAAGCTTAATCTTATTAGCTAATATTCATCCCCTGTTGTACTTTAGGGACACTCCAGCACACTCCTTCTGAAATTATTGTTTTGAGTATTTAAAGAACAAAGTGGTAAGCAAGTGTTTTACCAGTGTTTCAAAAAAATATGTGAGATCATTAAAATGTTTTTCAAAGAAAGATCAAAAGGGAGTTGCATATATCTTCTTCCACAATGCATAATGTGATTAAAATTATCTTAAGCAGTTATGTTCTCAAATAGCATCAAACCTTTATTAACTAGTTTTCAAAGGTCAACATCACATTAACTTTATGTAAAACAAAAACAACAACTGTACACAGCGTTTTTTTTGTTTGGTTTAGCTCAGTTCTCTTGGTGTTCAGTGACTGAAATCTAGCCTGTTTTTGGTCTTGAACAAGTGCACTGAAGTCAGGTTGAATTTCTGAGGCGGATATGCAAAGAACAGCACACAATTTGTTATTGTTAAATGAGGATCTGTATCTCTTTTTGTTAAACTTCATTACCGAGAATGCTCACAGATGTAGGTGGATCCAAAGATATCCAACATCCTCTGAGCATGCCTCCACAAGTGTGAAAAGATTTTCTTATTTAATAAGGAATAAAACTCTGACATTGATATTGACTTCGAATACTTTGTCGGTAGATTATCAGACTGTAGATCAATGAATTCAAGCTGGACATTACTGGGTGCATTATCCACACTATAAGTAAAGAGAGAAGAAATCTTCTTAAAAACTCACCATGCAGTTTCCCTAAGATGGATGAATAGTTTTGGAGGTGAATAACTGATAGTGTGACTTCCTGCAGTGTTGGCATGTGAGTGAGACTGTTGCCCGCTCACATGCCAAGTTTGTTGGCATGTGAGCGGCAGAAACTTCAGCTTTCTCATGAAAGCTAGCACCAAGCTGTACATTTTGTGTGCAAAGAAGTCCTTGCCTTGTAGGTCAGTATTTAGTTAATTCATTACTGCAGTCACATCAACAGCAAAGGCCAGATCTGCCATCCATTGTGCATCTAAGAGCTCTGGGATGGTCTTGTTTTTCTTTTCACAAAACTCTTGAATCTCTGCTATCAGGCCTCATTCTATTTTAAGCACCTTGCCCAAGCTGAGCCATCTCACAGCGATCTGGTAACCTATGTCACTATGTTCACTGTCTCCCCCAGAAGTAAAATAAACAATGATTCAGGGCTCCTGCCCTGATGCATATAACTATTCTAACAAGATCAACAACATGGCTAATTTTTAGCACTGACTTGCACAACATCTCCTGATGATTGATTCAATACACAAATATCAATTTCTTTTTTTGGGTTTATTTCAGTGACTTTATCTTGCTTCTGCTTCAAAAGTCCAACATTTTTCCCTGTCAGATTTGGACATCAGTTGTGTTACAACCAATGAATGTGTCCCCTACCCCCCCAGGAAAAAAATTCTAGACATGCCTTTGCATATAGAAGAGAACCTGCAACAAAAAGTAGCAATCTCATCACACTACAAGCGCATGGCAGTCAGCGGGCCATATGTGGCTCTCGGGGTGGTAAAATGGCCAGGTCTGACCCTGGGGTGGGATAAAATGCACTGCAGTCCTGCACAAAGCATGTAAAATAGTCTTCTTATTCTCAGCAGCAAGCAGGGGGGACCAACTCTCTGTCGACTGCACATGCATTAAAGCAACTGAAAACTTGTTCATGGTGCAACTGACAGATAAGTAATTTTTTTTTTAACTAGTGGTTCTCCATGGTATTCAAACAGGTACAAAATGTCCTCTTGACACATAGTCGGTAGAAAATGTCTGATAGTAGATGGCACTATTTCATACCTGAAAAAGAAGTGTATAAAAGAAGCAAAACTGCAAAGATATGACATGGCATAGAAGCAAAGTGATCATTACCCACTGAGAATCCATGCAGGTGGTGGCAGGACTCTGCATTGATATGCACACCATGTGACCAATCACGTAAAAAGATAGACTAGGTTTGCACAACAATTGTTATGGTCTGACTCTAAGACCACAAAAATAAAGGGACGTAAAGCATGGGAAAACTTAAAAGTAAGTTTATTTAACAAAAAAATCAAACAAAAACCCTGGCTGGTTGGAGGATAAGAAGAAGGAGACAAGAAGAGGGCCTGGAGAAGGCAAGAAGAAGTAGAGAAAAAAAAAGGTGTTCCAGGAAGTGGTGGATCTAACATTTTTCTGGAGACACTGGCCAGCTGCCTCCAGTTCCAATCAGCACCAATTAGGAGCTCTGAAAAACAAACATGTTTAAGACCCAGAGGAAATGCCTTAGGCCGTAATTTATTAGAATGAAGCAGAACAGAAGCTGCAAAGACAGCAAGTGCTGTGGTATACTGAAGGTCATTTACACAGAGTGACAGACATGGGGAGCCGGATTTAAATGCAAGTGTGTTTTAAAATTTAAGTGATGTAAATAATTGCGTGTGTTTTTTGTACCAAAAAAGAGAGGCATAAAAATAAAGACATTTAAAAATAAAGGCGTTTATAAAGAAAATGAATAAACACAGCAAATCAAGACAATAAATGAAAAGAGCTGTTTCCAAGCATTTTATAAGAAGGTTGAATGGAAGGAAAAACTGTGGTAGAAAAAGGTGCATGAGCAACAAGGAAAACACCTTTGAGAGGTTTGTAAAGTCTATTCAAAAATTTAGGGGTAGATTCAGAGAGAATTGCCACTGGAGTCAGTGCTACCAGAGCTATGGGTCCAAGATTATTTGGGAAAAAGAGTTCTAACACCCCAAAATAAACCATCTTTACTCGTTCAGAGTTGACCTTTCTGGATTTGGAGTTTAGACCACTATGTGATAGGAAAGTGGAAGGAATACACACTCCCTATCAGACAGTCAAACAGACAGACAGACTGCTTTTTAACTGGCTTCAGTGGTGACTAAAGACAGTCGCACACACACACACACACACACACTAACTTTAACGTATACTGAGACAGGGATACATGCACACACACACTCCTCTCACCGTCGATCCTGCAGTACTGGCATTGGCGAGCGTCCCTGCTCTGAGACAGAAACTGCTCTGTTTTCCTGTTCCTGCCAGCTGCGATCTGTGCATGTGCATGTGTCAGTATGTAGCTGCTGATATGTGTGGGTTAGAGGAGTACAAAATGTGAACAGTTTATTAATTAGGTTTATGCATCACATAAATAGGATTTTGCAAGTCGAAAAACCCCAAAGTGTTTCATTCCACTCTCTCTTTCTCTCAAAATGCTAATATAGTTCAGTTTTTGAGTTGATTTACTGGATACTTTTAAAGCTAATTTGCAAATGCAATAAAATAATCATGTATTGTTTGACTGGGTTGTAACATTTTCTGGCTATAATCAGTGTGAAAATACAATCATAGCAACACTGTTATGGAGACAAAGGAAAACTAAATAGAGAAAGTATGATTTATATCTGATTGTCCTTTCCAACCTCTGAACCTAATAGCCAGTGGGATTCCACATTACATCCACAACGGGGGATAGAGAAATAGTAATATTCCCTCTCTTTCTATTTCCAGGCCGTCAGTGTGGGGAAACATGTTAAAGGATACCATTACATCATAGCAAACCTGGTAAGTATATATTTTTTGTTATAGTGAAACAAGTTTAGTCCACTATTGTGCTGCAGTCTTGATAGCCTGCTGCAAGTTGAATTGATCAGACACCAGGGCCCAGAAACATGAAATTCAGTTTTGCTCTTTGAGCGACCTTTATACAGCTTTGCCTTTGCTAGTTCCCTTTTGTAAACCTCAGTTCTCATGAAATGAAATGTATTTCATGTATTCCCACTCTCAGCTGCAGACACGTACAATTCCTTTTAGAAGTTTCTGATCATTGTTTTCTATGTAGTCTTGAATTAAGGGTTAAATGATTTATTTATTCTTTCTTGTGGGTAGAAGAGTTATACAAGAAATAACTTCAATATTTAAAAAAAGAGAATTTGTAAGTGTGCCTGAAGAATTTACTATTTTGGGCTTTATGACGTTTTTGTCTTAGCCATGGCAATAAGGAGGACAAGGACTTTAAAGCATAAAACCACTGACTTTTGACTCCGCTGAAGTTAGTAAACGTTGGAAATTGGATATTCGTGCTCCGTGGTTTCAGAGGGGTCTTTCCCTCGTTTGACCCGATGCAGGCAGTCTGATTACGGGCAGCTGCTCTTTGCCTGGTCCATCTTCCTGCAGATGGTGATTTGCTCAAGGCCTGTCAATATACAGGGGTTGGACAATGAAACTGAAACACCTGGTTTTAGACCACAATAATTTATTAGTATGGTGTAGGGCCTCCTTTTGCGGCCAATACAGCGTCAGTTCATCTTGGGAATGACATATACAAGTCCTGCACAGTGGTCAGAGGGATTTTAAGCCATTCTTCTTGCAGGATAGTGGCCAGGTCACTACGTGATACTGGTGGAGGAAAACGTTTCCTGACTCGCTCCTCCAAAACACCCCAAAGTGGCTCAATAATATTTAGATCTGGTGACTGTACAGGCCATGGGAGATGTTCAACTTCACTTTCATGTTCATCAAACCAATCTTTCACCAGTCTTGCTGTGTGTATTGGTGCATTGTCATCCTGATACACGGCACCGCCTTCATGATACAACGTTAAACCATTGGATGCACATGGTCCTCAAGAATGGTTTGGTAGTCCTTGGTGGTGACACGCCCATCTAGCACAAGTATTGGGCCAAGGGAATGCCATGATATTGCAGCCCATGGGCATGCAACAGTCTGGGTGGTACGCTTCTTTGGGGCTTCTCCACACTGTAACTCTCCCGGATGTGGGGAAAACAGTAAAGGTGGACTCATCAGAGAACAATACATGTTCCACATTGTCCACAGCCCAAAATTTGCGCTCCTTTCACAATTGAAACCGACGTTTGGCATTGGCATGAGTGACCAAAGGTTTTGGGAACAGCCCAACCGTGTATATTGACCCTGTGGAGCCCCGACGGACAGTTTTTGGTGGAAACAGGAGAGTTTTGGGCCACATTTTAAATTCTGCCATGATTTGGGCAGCCGTGGTTTTATGTTTTTTGAACCCGGGTTAGCACCCCAACACCCTTTCAGACAGCTTCCTCTTGCGTCCACAGTTAATCCTGTTGGATGTGGTTCGTCCTTCTTGGTGGTATGCTGACATTACCCTGGATACCGTGGCTCTTGATACATCACAAAGACTTGCTGTCTTGGGTCACAGATGCGCCAGCAAGACGTGCACCAACAATTTGTCCCCTTTTTAACTCTGGTATGTCACCCATAATGTTAAGTGCATTTCAATATTTTTTGCAAAACTGTGCTCTTACCCTGCTAATTGAACCTTCACACTCTGCTCTTACTGGTGCAATGTGCAATCAATGAAGACTGGCTACCAGGCTGGTCCAATTTAGCCATGAAACCTCCCACACTAAAATGACAGGTGTTTTAGTTTCATTGTCCAACCCCTGTATTTCCGAGGCAAACACACAGTTTCATTGTGGTATCGTTTTGTGTGTTTTGGGGGAAATGTATGTGCATCTGAACAGCTGATTTTATGTGTGATCAGCTGATTTAGGACATTATTAAGTACAGCATGCACCGCCTGCATGTAATTCACAACGATGACTTGGTGTCATTTTTCTTTTCTTTCAGCCTTCAGACATGGTTTATGATTTGTAAATAGTACTATTTTATTTCAGTTTCACCAGCTTGTGGTCCTTAAAATAGTTGCTCTTGAGTTTTATTAACTTTTTTCCTGCACTACCTCTTTGACAACCTACTCATTTTTCCTCGTCCCATGGCCAATCAGCCATGGAACAGCAGTCTGTTCATGTCACATGTAGTCCCTACTTAGCTATTATCAAACCTGCTCAGGGACCAAGAAAGCAGTTACTGGGCCGGTAATGGAAATGCTCACAAAAGTAGAGCTTCTGGAGCCTGTGGAAAAAGGGGCATTAAATTGGTTTGTTTTGAGCCATCGACTAGGCTTTTAAGCATGTTTTAAGAAACTTCAACAGGGTTGAGGTGGAGGACCACTTTTCTTATCAGAAATGACATATTGCATCAAAATTGCTTGGTTTCCTGCTTTTCACTTGGATTTTAAGTGTAGTCCATACATTTTCAGCAGAGTTGAGGTTGGAGCAATTCTAGAAGCTCATTGTTAGCCTGCTCTATCCATCACTTTTAGTTGGTGTTTAGGATCTTTGTCCTGTTCCATCACCCATTTGTGTTCAGGTTTCAACCATCTTACCCAAATTGTCACCTTCAGAGAACAGGACATTGGTGAGGAACACCAAGGTTCAGTCCCGTCATGAAATGATTTTGAAAAACCAGGGTCACTGTCTCAGGTCACCTGAGAAACTTGTACTGTTGAGCATGATGGTGGTACAATCTTGCTGTGGGGCTGTTTCTTCACCAGTGGTACGAATGCATTGCTCATAGTGGGTGGATGGTGAAGATGGAGGACTGAACTACATCCATATTTTTCAACTACATCTCAAATCAACAGCTGTACACAGTTAGGTGTTCTAACAGGAGACTGATCCAAAACATGCATCAAGACTGTTCTTTGAATGAATAAAGCTCACTAATATAAAGGATTTGGCATGGCCTTAAATTTATCCATGTTAAAAATTTATGTACTATGCTTAAACTCCGAATGAATACCAGAAAACTAATTTTACTGAGCTCTACCATTTGTAATGAGAAAAATGGTCAAATATGCAGCCAGAATTGCAACAGAAGTTAGTTGATTTTAGTTAAAACTGGTTTCTCTAAAGTTTGCCAAGAGCAAACCAAATATTAGAGGAGGTGTATGTTTGAGCCTGTCAATAAAATGTGGACCTTGGGTGAGTTAAAAAAAAAATCCACATTAAATTACTTTAAATTGTGCAATCAGTACATGCTGGAAAAAAGAGGGTTTCAAATGAATCATTAACAATTCAAATTTAAAATGACATTGATGCCTATGATCAGTGTATATAAACATCTGACCAGAACTGAGCCAAGCCATTTGTTTTACCTTGTGTCAAACTCTCAGACTTTTTTCAGTGAAGCTGAGAAAACAAAGTCAGTAAGTATATTGTCTTAAGTGTTCAGATTACAGAACAAAAACTACTAAGCAGACACAAAGTGGAATTATGAAATAAATACATCTTGAGGAAAAGACCACTGCTACACCTTTTCCAGTTACTCTTTGTTATTAACCACCAACCAGCCCCAGACTCCAGCTCCTCTTTTTTGACCCTAGGAAAATAACCCTGGCTATCAGCTATAAAAGTAAGGTGCAAAATACCCTACAAGGATTAGAAAAAAAATAATAAAATAGAGGACTAGAATTACAGGAAGGGAACCAGCAAAGTGGGCTTTGTTCTCTATAGGTGAATACATTGTATGTTGGGTCCATCAGCCTTATTTTTTGTTTGCAGAGTAAGCATAGTCTTAAACATTATTTGAAACAATAATCTGAAGGTGGAGAATTCTCACTGTACATTTATTTTCATAAAAAAAAAACATTTTCTCCAGCAATAGGGATATGTATTGTTTTTTTTCAGTATTTTTATGTTCCTGTGTTATTCATGCATGTTGCCCCAGGTATATGACAGACAACAAACATTAGGAAGATGAAGCTTTGCATCTTTAAAGCTGAATTACAAGACTTGTTTCTCCTATATGTATTGCTTAAGGATAAAATTAGACCAGACCTTCTTAGTGGGTCCAGATCAGGAAAGAGAATATATGTTTAAAGGACATTTGGCTTTTTGCCAGAATAGCTGAGATCTTGTTAATGTCTTCTGTATTCATTGAGTTGTAAACCTCATTATAAACCAGGGGTATTGCATGAAAGACGCCCTGACTGAGCCTCTCTTTCTGTGTCTGTTACCCCTTAATTAGTTTTTGCATCTCAATCAGTGGTCCCCAAAGTGCAGCCCGTGGGCCATTTGCGGCACTCTGAATGATTTTGTGCTGCCACAATTTAAGAATGGTACAAATCTGGGCCGCCAGCACAGATAGTTACAAAATACATTCTTCCTTAAAAGGGAAAATGCTAGGTAAAAAGCAAAATACCCATCAACTCTCAAAGAAAAGTAAGAAAATTAAACTGTTTAAATACAGCGAGCATTTTTGTAGTAAGAGTGACGCATATCCCATTACTTTAACAAAGAATACACACATTTTTTTAAACAGAAAATAGCCCTGCTGTCTCACAGCAAGAAGGTCCTAGGTATCATGTTTTCTCCTTGCACATGTGAGTCCTCACTGGGTACTCCGGCTTTCTCCCACAATCCATAAACATGACTGTTAGGTCAATTCAGTCTCTCTACATTGCAAAATGTGTCTAACATAATTCAGAATACGTTTCTACAATTAAACCTTTCTTTAAATTCAAATTGGAGCAAGTTAATGTTTTCAAAACCAAAGCATAATCTGCA
This sequence comes from Crenichthys baileyi, assembly GCA_036173005.1. NCBI lineage: Eukaryota > Metazoa > Chordata > Actinopteri > Cyprinodontiformes > Goodeidae > Crenichthys > Crenichthys baileyi. The sequence continues at coordinate 118,227 of JAHHUM010002656.1, forward strand.
GATTAGTTATCCTATCGTCACTCTTCATGGGGCAGAAATTGAAGGAGTTCAATCTTTTAAATATCTAGGTATTTTAATTGACGATAATCTTAGCTTTTAAGGACATGTTGAACATTCAAATAGGAAACTGAGACTGAAAATCAGCCTCTATTTCAGAAACAGGCTATGTTTCTCTTTTAAGGCAGAGAAGAAACTAGTAGCAGTAACTTCGTACTCTTACTCGTACTCGTTATCTTCCGCTTATCCGGAACCGGGTCGCGGGGGCAGCAGACTCAGCAGAGACACCCAGACGTCCCTCTCCCCAGATACCTCCTCCAACTCCTCCGGGGGGAGCCCAAGGCGTTCCCAGGCCAGCCGAGAGACATAGTCCCTCCAGCGTGTCCTGGGCCGTCCCCTGGGCCTCCTCCCGGTGGGACGTCCCTGGAACAGCTCCCGAGGAAGGCGTCCAGGAGGCATCCGGTATAGATGCCCAAGCCACCTCAACTGGCTCCTCTTGATGTGGAGGAGCAGCGGCTCTACTCCGAGCCCCTCCCGAATGGCCGGGCTCCTCACCCTATCTCTAAGGGAGTGCCCGGCCACCCTACGGAGGAAGCCCATTTCAGCCGCTTGTATCCGGGATCTCGTTCTTTCGGTCATGACCCAAAGTTCATGGCCATAGGTGAGGGTAGGAACGTAGACCGACCGGTAAATTGAGAGCTTTGCTTTTCAGCTCAGCTCTCTCTTCACCACAACGGACCGGCACAGCGCCCCCATTACTGCGGCAGCCGCACCGACGCGTCTGTCAATCTCCCGCTCCATTCTTCCTTCACTCGTGAACAAGCCCCGAGATACTTGAAACTCCCCCCACTTGGGGCAGGAACTCCCCTCCAACCCCTAGAGGACAAGCCCCCCTTTTCCGGTTGAGTACCATGGCCTCTGACTTGGGGAGCTGATCTTCATCCCAGCTGCTTCACACTGGGGCTGCGAACCGCCCCAGCGCATGCTGTAGGTCCTGGGGGGGCCCACAACCACGTCATCTGCAAAAAGAAGAGACGAAACCCCTGGTCCCCAAACCAGACCCCTCCGGCCCTTGGCTGCATCTTGAAATCCTGTCCACAAAATTATGAAAAAGGACCAGTGACAAAGGGGCAGCCCTGCCGGATTCCAACATGCACCGGGAACAGGTCCACTTAGTCCGGACCGACTTAGTGCCGGTCCTCATGAAGAAACCCTTCATGAGGGGACCATTAAATCGAGGCACGTGACGTCGCCCGGTACGGCGGAGCCGGGGGTCCCACCCTGGAGCCAGGCCTGGGGGCGGACTCGCCGGAGAGCGCCTATGGGGGGGTGCTCCTCACGGGACCCGGGCCGGCCAAGCCCAATCAGAGATGCGAGGCCCATCCCCCCGGGCCCACCACCTGCAGGGGGGGAACCCGTGAGGGACCTGTGCAAAGAGGATTGGGTGGCGGACGAAGGGGGGGCGGACGAAGGTGGCGGACGAAGGTGGCGGACGAAGGTGGAGACCTCAGGGCCCATCCCCGGATGCTTAGGCTGGCTCTAGGGATTGGGAATGTTACCTCGCTAGGGGGGAAGGAGCCTGAGCTTGGGGGGGTCGAGAGATTTGACTAGAAATAGTCGGCTCGCCTCCACGCACAGTGTGGGCTCTGGGAACCATCTCCTTGAGAGGGGCTGGACTCTCTTCTACTCTGGAGTGGGCCCCGGGGGGGGGCGTCGGGCTGGGGGGGGTTTGCTTGTTGCCCCCCAGCTCAGCCGTCTTGTGTTGGGGTTACCCGGGGGATGAGAGGGTCGCTCCCTGAGCCTTTGGGTCGGGGATAGGTCTCTGACTTTTTTCGGCCTACTGGCCGAGCGGTAGTGCGGAGTACCCGGCCCTTTGTGTCCCTGTCGGGGTGCTGGATAGTGCCCCCCCCCGGGGGCCCCTTATTCTGCTGGGGGACTTTAACGCCCACGTGGGGAAACGACAGTGACACCTGGAGAGGGCGTGATCGGGAGGAATGGCCCCCCGATCTGATTCCGAGTGGGTTTTTGTTATTGGACTTCTGTGCTAGTCACGGATTGTCCATAATGAACACCATGTTCAAGCATAAGGGTGTCCATTAGTGCACTTGGCACCAGGACACCCTAGGCAGGAGGTCAATGATCGACTTTGTTGTCGTATCATCAGACCTTCGGCCGCATGTTTTGGACACTCGGGTGAAGAGAGGGGCTGAGCTGTCCACTGATCACCACCTGGTGGTGAGTTGGATCCGCTGGAGGAGGAGAAAAGCCGGACAGACTTGGAAGGCCAAGCGCATAGTGAGGGTCTGCTGGGAACACCTGGCGGAGCCCTCGGCCAGGGATGTATTCAACTCCCACCTCCGGGAGAGCTTTGACCAGATTCCGGGGGATGTTGGAGACATAGAGTCCAAGTGGACCATGTTCTCCACATCTATTGTTGATGCTGCTGCCCGTAGCTGCGGCCGTAAGGTCTGCGGTGCCTGTCGCAGCCGCAATCCCAGAACCTGGTGGTGGACACCGGCAGTAAGGGATGCTGTCAAGCTGAAGAAGCTGTCCTATCGGCTGTGGTTGGCTTGTGGGACTCCTGAGGCGGCTGACGGGTACCGTGAGGCCAAGCGTGCTGCGGCCGGGGCTGTTGCAGAGGCAAAAACTCGGGCCTGGGAGGAGTTCGGTGAGGCCATGGAGAAGGACTACCGGTTGGCCTCGAAGCGATTCTGGCAAACCGTCCGGCGCCTCAGGAGAGAGAAGCAGTGCTTCGCCAACACTGTTTATAGTGGGGGTGGGAGGCTGCTGACCTCGACTGGGGACATTATCGGGCAGTGGAAGGAGTACTTTGAGGATCTCCTCAATCCTGCCATCCGGCATTCCCTGGTGTAAAAAGAGGCTGGGGACTCGGGGTTGGACTCTTTCATCACCCAGGCTGAAGTCACCGAGGTGGTTAAAAAGCTCCGCGGTGGCAAGGCTTCGGGGGTGGATGAGATCCGCCCTGAGTACCTCAAATCTCTGGATGTTGTGGGGCTGTCATGGTTGACACGCCTCTTCAACATTGCATGGCGGTCGGGAACAGTGCCTCTGGACTGGCAGACCGGGGTGGTGGTCCCCCTTCATAAGAAGGGGGACTGGAGGGTGTGTTCCAACTACAGGGGGATCACACTCCTCAGCCTCCCTGGTAAGGCCTACGCCAGGGTATTGGAGAGGAGAGTCCGGCCGATAGTCGAACCTCGGCTTCAGGAGGAGCAGTGTGGTTTTCGTCCAGGCCGTGGAACACTGGACCAGCTCTATACCCTCTACAGGGTACTCGAGGGTTCATGGGAGTTTGCCCAACCGGTTCACATGTGTTTTGTGGACCTGGAGAAGGCATTCGACTGTGTCCCTCGTGATGCCTTGTGGGGGGTGCTCCAGGAGTATGGAATCGGGGGCCCTTTATTAGGGGCCATCCGGTCCCTGTACGAGCAGAGCAGGAGTTTGGTCCGCATTGCCGGCACTAAGTCGGACCTGTTCCCAGTGCATGTTGGACTCCGGCCGGGCTGCCCTTTGTCACCGGTCCTGTTCATAACTTTTATGGACAGAATTTCTAGATGCAGCCAAGGGCCGGAGGGGGTCTGGTTTGGGGACCAGTGGATTTCGTCTCTTCTTTTTGCAGATGACGTGGTCCTGCCCTCTAGCCAAGACCTCCAGCATGCGCTGGGGCGGTTCGCAGCCAAGTGTGAAGCGGTGGGAGGAAGATCAGCTCCTCCAAGTCAGAGGCCATGGTACTCAACCGGAAAAGGGTGGCTTGTCCTCTTCAGGTTGGAGGGGAGTTCCTGCCTCAAGTGGAGGAGTTCAAGTATCTCGGGGTCTTGTTCACGAGTGAGGGAAGAATGGAACGGGAGATCGACAGACGCGTCGGTGCGGCTGCCGCAGTAATGGGGGCGGAGCAGGAGTTTGGTCCGCATTGCTGGCACTAAGTCGGACCATTGCCGGCACTAGCAGTAACTTTTTTTTTACCCATTTTGGATTATGGTGATCTTATTTTTATGAATGATCCAGCAAAAGTATTAAAACCAGTAGAAGCTGTTTATCATGCCTCTTTGCGGTTTATCACAAACTGTAAGCCTTGCACACATCATTGTGAACTTTACACACTTATAGACTGATTCATTGGTATATGTTCATTTATAAAGGTATTCTGCGTCTGCTCCCCCCATATCTCTTTGAATGTATTCAACCAAGAGCGGCTGGACTGTATTCTTTTTCAAGCTCTCAAAAATCACTGCTACTCTCTGTACCAAGTGTTCACACAGAGGCTGGTAAGGTGGCATTTCAGTATTTTGCCCCCACAACATGGAACATTTTACAAAAAGACTGGAAATTAAAGGAACTGTCTCAAATAGGAACATTTAAACTATTGCTCAAGAGTTTGGAAATTAAGTCCATGGGTTGTAATTGTTTTACGAAACTGTTGATGTAATTTTTTTTTATTGTTTTTAATGTGTTGATTTTTGCCACTGTCTAGGCCAGGACTCCCTTGAAAAAGAGATTGGTAAATCTCAATGGGATATTACATGATAGTATCAAACCCAGTTTCCCATAAATTACCCCATTTAATTGTGGTTTTTATTTTAATCGTTGCTTCCTTTTATTTGCAAATATGCCATTTTCAAAGTTATGGCCTTATTCTGTCTTTTAAAAATAAGGATATTTCACTGATTTCCAAGCTGGTATATTTCCATTTGCCTTATCTTCACAAGGTCATAGCTGTCAGGAACTGTTGAAAACCCATATTGAGAAATAAAATATGACTTGAAACCTAATCCCTGAAATCTGTTCTACGGCATTTTTCTTTGTGACAGTGAAAAAGGGGCTTTAGAGCGTACTGAAGGCTAAATAGGCTTTCACAGCTTTTAGCCATTAGTATTCATCAACCCTGGATAATGCTTACATGTCTTTACACTCTGCCACTGTCTTTAGCTCTGTTCCAATTTGATTCACCACCTCGTCACATTGAAGTACTTCTCTGCATACGGTCACACTTCGAATTGTGGAACTGATTTTTTGTTTATTGTATATAAAAAAAATCTTTCATGAAATGTGCCTACAGAGTTTGCATTTACAACTGAACTCTTCATCATCTGATCTGGAATGTCTGTTTTGATTTCTACCTTCTTCTACTTCGTTATTTTTCTCTCAGGGATTCAAGGACATTTCCTTGGAGAGATTCATGCATGGTGGTGCCAATGTGACTGGTTTCCAGCTGGTAGACTTCAGCAAACCTATCGTCATAAAGCTCATGCAGCGGTGGAACAAACTAGACCAGCGAGAATATCCAGGATCTGAAAGCCCACCTAAGGTAATTAAATGTATATAAAATATGCTGTTGTCAAATGAGCTCCTGATGATGATCATTTCCTTTATTTGGGAAATTTAAATTCAATGATGGTTTGGTTTAAGCTGATAAACTTAATCTGAGCAAAGCTCTTTGGGTTGGCATTAAACAGCTCTGAATTATGGAATGAACTGTCTATAAATATTTAAATTGACATATTTTAGCTTCTTTAGGCAGAAAAGATTTGCAAACTTTTACCCATGAAGGAAAGGACTAATGCCCCTTTTCCACTGGCTCGATTTAGCCGGCGCGGCTCTGCACCACTCAGTTTCCCTCTACTCGGTACGGTAACTGTTGTGTTTCCACTGACCCCCCAATGGCTGAAGCTATGGCTACTGAAGCCCCGCCTCCAGCCATGAGTGTAGAGTGCTGTGCTGCTATTAACGTTACTGTGTTTACATTATCACATTAAAGTAATCTACGTGAAATGATAAAAAAAAAAAAAAACATAAATAAACTAAATACTAATAACGTTTGTATTAATGTATATGCAAGAATGTCTTATTTGTGTTTTTATGTCTAAAATGATCCACTGGGATAATTATCTGCACCACAGCCCAGAACTAAAATAGGGCTCAGGGGTTCTGATGTTAGGGGGTGAGGCAGGAGAAGCAAAGAGGAGAGATGCTGCTGTCTGGACTGGTGAAGCTCCAAAGTGTGCCTGAAGAAGTTACAATTTTAGGCTTTACGAGGAAGTTTTTGTTTCAGCCATGGCAATAAAGAGCACAAGGACTTTAAAGAGCAAAATCGCATATAGTTAGTTTTAGGCAGGATTTTAGGAGTCGAGTAGGGCCAAATCGAGCCAGTGGAAAAGGGGCATTATTGACTGCTGTGTGTCCCAGCCTCAGCCTGTTTTTGTGGGGACATTTTATTGACCACAGGTACAGTGAAGCTCATAACTTGTCATATTAATGGCAGATTTAGATTTAAAATTACTTTAATTCAACTAAGTTTCTTTTCAGTAGAGAATTAAACTGGCATGTCTCAAAAGAGGACAGATGGTTATACCGATAGAGGAAGTATCACCTCAGTGATAGCTGTATTAAAGAATACATTGAAACCATATAATATAATTTTATTCTTTAATAAACAACCCCAGCATGTAGGAGAAGTTAGATGCCCTATGTGTTACTGATTTGCAGCAGGATGCTGCCCCCCCTTCGGTCCCTGTCTTTGTCCCTGTCTTTGTCCGTCTCCTAAAATGTTGTTCTAGCTGTAGTAGAAGCAGTTTATTTCAACTTCTGGGGATTTATAACCCACTAAATAAGTGTTTATTAATTGTATAAAACCAGAAGAGATTGTTATCACCTTGTATTGCTGATATTAGCTGCTCTGGTCTCCAACAACGAAAATGTTCAGTTCCCACTGGTTGACTTGCAGCACTGTAAAGCTTTTTGGATGTGACGTCATTCCCAGATGTGATTTCTAACTTCTGAGGCGAATGGAATCAAACTTAAACTTAAACTTGGCTTCTTTTTAAAGAAATGTAGTTTTTTTTTTTTTTTTTTCCAATTATAATATACTTAGAGTGGATTGATTTTAGCTGAAAGCAGAGATCTGACTGCACAGAATTGTTCTAGCCTAGATTTCTCTTTATTTAAGGAATAACTATTTTCTGTGTCCCAAAGGTGTTTGTGTCCTGTCACTGACAGAAAAAGCAAAGCCTACATTGAGCTACTTTGCCCAGTTTTTCTCTCCATAGTCGTCATTTGTCAGTCACTCTCTTGAGGTACTCTTCAGTTTCAAACAGTGCACATGAAAGTAGGGCAACATGGTTGAGCAGCCCTCCAAAGCACACATAGTGAGGTGAAAATCAAGAGATGTCAGCTAGCAAAAGAAACTACCCTCAGAGACGCAGAGAGAATCTCAGCTGGCTTTGGTCTTTTCCCCCATTTTCATTGCTCCCCTTGTTTTCACTTTGGTGTGAAGGCAGCCTGCTGTGTGTTTGACTGCCTCTATCTGTGTGGCACTGCAAGACTCGGTGTGTGTTCTGGATGTGTTGGGTTGTGGAACTCAATCTGTGTTACCATTGCTGGAAAATTAATCCACATGCATTTGTATTTATCCACTTTTACTCTGATACCCCTAAATAAAATCCAGTGCTACCTGTTATCTATAGAAGTCACCTAATTATTGGATATATCTACTTGCATGGAATTTAATCACAGTATAGATCCAGCTGTTTTGTAAAGGACTCAGAGGGTTGTTAGAGGACATTGGAGAACCAACAGCATAAAATGAAGACCAAGGAACACAGCAGGCAGGTGTTAAATAGTATGGCACACCTGCAAACACCCCAAGCCATGGTCATCCACCAAAGTAGACAGGCTGGGCAAGTGGAGCATTAATACCCAAAGAGAGATCCACAGGTTGGAGAGTGTCAACAGGACAACTCTAAGTCATGTTCACCAGTGGTTCCCAACCCTGGTCCTCAGTGTTCACTTTCCTTCCTGTTTTTAGACATGTCCGTGCTCCAGCCCAACTGATTCAAATTAATGTATTGCCTCCTCAGTATGCCATCAAGTGCTGCAGGAGCCTGTTAATCACCCAGTCCTTTATGTGTGCTGCAGCAAGGAAAGGTTTTTGGACAGTGGGTTCTGAGGACCATGGTTGGGGACCACAGATGTGCATCACAATCTGTCCACATGAAAAAGTGGCAAAATGAAAAAGCCAGAGAAGCACTATTTAAAGTCTGCCACAAGTCGTGGAGGGAATACACTAACGTGACGGAAGGGGTTCTGGTTAGTGAAGGCTGCAAAACATTTCAGCATTTCAGTCAGAACACTAATATCTAGATGTTCAAAGCTGGTAGTGACATATCACAAAAGACTTGCAGGTGTGATTGCAGCAAAAGGTGGTTCAGTTTCCTAGCTCTTCACTATTATGTGCTGCTTTGTGCTGGTCTGTCACATAAAGTGCCAATAAAAAACTTTCAAAAGGTTCAAAGCACATTACTTTTCTTTTCACAATTCACAGTAAGTTTACAATGACACTGAATTACATTTTAAAGTTTATGACATTTTAAACATATAAGCTTATTTGAAGCTCACACATTTAAAGCGACCTTATATTTACAGGTTTTTTTAATTGATTTAGTCCTGTCAACTGTTCTGTCAAAAAAATATCAAACCAGTCCCATGGGCTGCTGCACTTGACTTTTAACTCCTAAATGTATTAAATTTATAGTGCAGAAAGTCAACACAAAACACTTAAAATGAGCGTTTTTTTTCTCCTCCTTGTGTTTCTTTGAACTCCACAGTATACTTCATCTCTAACGTATGATGGTGTTCTTGTAATGGCTGAGGCTTTCCGCACCCTTCGCCGTCAGAAAATTGACATCAGTCGCCGTGGCAATGCTGGGGACTGTCTTGCTAATCCAGCAGCTCCCTGGAACCAAGGAATAGATATGGAGCGAGCACTGAAACAGGTTGGGACAAGTTTAAAGTTGTATAGCTTAAAAACAGGTTAAAGTCAAGAGACACAGGCCACTGCCCTTTTACCTTTTTATATAGGGAGTTATTAATACCTTAATGTTCCTTGGTCATATGCACTCTCATGGCCTTTGTAAAATCCAGACGATACTTCAGGACTTAATGGGTAAAACATGCTGGAGATTTCTAGGAAACCTGCATATATGACAAAAAAGGAAAATGATGTGACACTTCATGTGATGCATTTTGTAGTTACTGCTCCATTTTAAAGTCTGATCTGTGATAGTATCCAGCTGCTGGCTTTGAGCACAGCTGCAGCTGCTCTCCCTGGCTCTGATCCCAAAGCTGGAACTCAGTGGTTTTTATTCTGACTGAATCAATCGCAGCTGCCATGAATCTATGTCCAGTTCTTTTTATATTTATAAAAAAAACTGTCTTTCTGTGTAATATCTGTTTCAAATACTTCACTAGGATTCAGAAATTCGTTAATTTTAATGATGCAGTAATAGATGCAGCCAGGAAAATAAAAGTATATCAAAGCTAAAGCTGATAACCTAGAGCACAGTCATGGCTATCATCACAAACACAAGCACAGCTATTCTGTCATGTTTTTTAAGCAGCAGGGTTAAAATGTTTGCCTTAAAATAACATTTTTCATTGCAGTTGCCTAATATCACAAGAAAATGTAAAAGATTTGGTTTTATGTTTTGGATCATTATTCTGTTAAAAGACCCAGTGACCACACTTTTTCAGTTTTCTGCAAAAAGCCTCGCAATGTTTGTTTAAAATTATTCCCAGAGACTTCGAAAGCGAAGTTAGCCCACAGCATCACAGATCATCCACCATACATGACTGTGGACATATGGTTTGTTTACTGCTTAAAAGCTCAATCGCTGTCATATATAAAAAAGAGTCACAGAGTTGCAGTTATAGTGTCATCAACATTGGACATTGGTGGTAGGACAGAAATGGGATTTTCTTGGTATTCACCCCTAACAACCTGTAAAATGTAGATGGCATTTGATGGTTGTTATTGAAACATGGTGACTTAAAGATACTACTCTGCAGTTCTCTAACAGAGAGCTCTTCCTTTACCCCTCATCCTTATTGTATTCCAGGGCATGATAAACACGGGGGTCTTCGTCCATTCTTTTTCCAGTTCCAATTTCCAGTTGTTTCGAACTTTATAATTAGTGTCAATAAGGGCAGGTTTAGATGGCTGACTTTGATTTAGCCATTTTCTCAAGAAGGAAAGTATCCATTCTGAGATTTTTACCCCTTGTACTTGTACTTAAATAAATATTTTTTACTAAACTTTTTAATGTAAGATTATGCAGCTAAATAAGAATTATTTTTATTATTATTTTTTTAAAGGATTTTAACACATTTCTACCAGAGATGCCAGTAGTTGGAGTTGGCACTGTGTGTTAGCCTCTGTTTGACTTTAGGAGTGGGTGTACAGTCTACACTGCTGCTTTCATTCGTGTTTTATTTTCTAAGTTATTATTTTACTTTTACCGGTACTAACCATTATTTCTGCTTCAAATTAAGGTGCGTATTCAGGGCCTAACTGGAAATATTCAGTTTGATCACTATGGTCGGAGGGTAAATTATACTATGGACGTGTTTGAACTGAAGAGCACTGGACCACGAAAGGTAGGCTCTCATTTTGTGGTCTAGAAAGTAAAGTTTAAAACAAATTGTTTTTTCTATGTTTAGATTCTTGCTTTGTAGATATACATATTATGGCTGATCTTATTAAGCTGGGTTGAAAAACTGTGTAAAAAGACAAAAAGGCTTTTTTTAGGTGGATGAAAAACTGTGTAAAAAGACAAAAAGGCCTTTTTTAGGTAAATATGATAAAACAAAGTTGCTTTTTTCTGATTTAGTGAATGTGCTTGCTAATATCTGCAGATTTCAATGTGCATATCTTTTTCTTCTTCCACCTCAATATTTTATTCTAATAGTTCTTTATAATTACCTGTTTTATCGAGATGTAATATAATTCTAATCAAACCATCGATCACAGCATGTGCTTCATGAGAATTCAAAGCACACGTTTATACCCTAGAGTCAACCAGGGAACATACAATTGTACGATTTCCTAAGTAATAATAATTTGATCAAAATCTGTCTTCATTGTGGAAAAAAATATGAGGGAAGTACTGAAGCTGACAGTGCCTATATCTTATCTTTATTAAAACAGACACACATGTAGAAGATAAAATAACAAAATGACATGATATTCAAGCTACTTAATTATTCCTTTGGCAGCAATGTGTATTTATTATAAATGTTTGGCTCACTTTCAATATCATGTATTGCTCTAATGGGAAATTTAGAGGAGCAAATCAACAGCTAACTTTTTTACTGCTATTTCTTTCTTTCTATCTTTATTCCGTTTCTTTTACATTTGAACTTGCTTTCTACATTTTTACAGTCCATTGTTGAAAGAGTTGTCCTCTCCTTTGGCATCTTTAGATTGGCTACTGGAATGACATCGACAAGCTTGTGTTGGTACAGGATGGAAATGGTTTCTCCAATGACAGCTCAGGCATGGAAAATCGAACGGTTGTCGTGACAACAATCATGGTAATTTAACCTGCCGCTGCTTTACATTCCACATGAACTTGTTAATGTTTGACGTTTTAAAGAAGGTGCCATCGTGTTATGATAAACAGCTGTTGAAAACCCACTATATAAGTTTGTCTGCATCTTAGTTTCTCCCAACTCACCCTATATAAAGGCTGTTGTTATTTCATGGAGATAAAAACTGATTCAGCTACAAATGAAACATCAGAACTTATTTACAGACATGAGTAAATTTGTGGTACCCTTGCACAATAAACAAAAAACACATTTTATATTTTAAATTACTTAAAACTGGCAAATCCTTTAACTACATCCTTACAGTTTATGCCACATTTAATCCAGATCAAACTTTCGTTTTGCTTATTTATTCAGCTGAATATTTCATACACTTTTAAACGAAAAAGGTGGCACCATTAACTTCAACATATTGTGGTAGCACCTTTAGGCACAAGCTCTGCCGTCTACTCATTTCTGTATTTCACCATGAGACAATGAGACATTCACATTGAGAAAGTCAGAACTATATGTTGGTGGTGTGAACCACTGTTTGTCAGCACCGACTCTGCTGAAGCGGTGTCAGGTTTGAAGAGTGAGTCCATCATAGACGCCTGAAATGGAGGAGAACATTGGGCAACAGTTTAGTACCCCCCACCTCTCCCCTCATCACTAAAAAATATAAATAAAGTGTAGGAGTCTTTTTGTATTCTTTCTGGATGATAAATCGAATTAATAAAATTCTAATATATTTAACTTCATATTTTCCGGCCTGGCATGCTGTTCCTCAATACGTTTCTTAAATCCTTTGAGGTTTGGAATGCTTTATTTTTGTCCATTAGATCCAAAGTTTGATCCTCACTTAAGTTGTCTTGGACTTATGCCTATTAAATAAGACTATTTCAAGAGTTTACAGTTAGGTTTAGTCGGAAAATAGTCACTGGCATGCAGTTACTGTGATGGGGAGCTTGATTGCAACAGACAACGGATGATGCCTCTGTGTGTTCTTCTGTTAGTGTGGCCTGCAACGAGCAACCTCCCCGCCCCGAAAAATGCAATGTTGTGCCAAGGTTTCTGATGTGTTTCTAACACTTAATAAGCTCATTTACATGTGTTCACTTTTCTTCCTCTTTGCAGTATGACTGTACAGATCACAATGAAATATAAAGTTTTATTTACACTGGGTTAGTTGGATTAGATAACTTCAAATGTGAAGGAGACTGGGACAAAAATTTTGTTTTTTTATATTGTCTATTTTTAGTCTGTGAGTTTACAAATGTATAATAAAAACGAACAAACCGTTGTAGACCTGTCCAGGGTGTACCCCGCCTCTCGCCAAATGGCCGGTGGAGAAAGGTATCTTCACCATTGATAGATTGATGAAAATTAACGGAGACAAAAGTTTGTCATAACTGCAGTGATCAGATTTCTTAGGCAAAAATATGAGAGCAAAAATATATGTTTTCTTCCTCAGTTTTAAAAATGGGGTAACAGTTGCTCCACTTGCTCCATTGTTCAACAGCCTGTGATCTCCATATTACAATTTTCAGATAGTTAAAAATGTTCAATCCAAAAAAGATGTGGGCTTAAGAAATGCCATTTAAGAACTGTCCGGTGTTTTTTTCTTGTTTCTCAGCCATTCTTGAGTGTTGTCTGCTGTTTAGGACCCATGACCTGCAGCTGAGGCTGACCTTTCTGACAATTGGCAGTACGTGGTGCTTCAGGGAGCCTTTAAACTTAGTTGTGCATAGATTAAAGGTTTCCCATGCCAGACGCAGTGAAGCAGGCCAAATAGAAAACCAAGCCTGTCGATGTTTCCCAGTGATCTGGTGTTCTTATCTTTTGAAGCTTCAATCTCCCATCTATAAACTTAGTACTTATTTGACTGGCAAAAAAACTCAAATTTTGTTTTTATAAGTCAAAGTATATTCTCTCAGAAACTTTGGGACTTGACTTCATGAATCTTTGTGGATTCCAGTCTAACTTTTTTTTTTACGTTTTTCGGTCTATGGCAGAGCCCTCTTGGATCTTCTTTAATGGAACCCATTATGGACGATATTGCAATCAGATGTCACGTACCTTGAACTTTGACTTTAGTTTTAATGGTTTTGGATGACTTCCTTTGCTCTATTATTGTGGTCAGTAAGATCAATCCGATCAACCTGGGATTTAATATCCTACTCTTGGGAAGTTGGCTACAGTCCAACCTCAGACAGCGTAGCAATGGCATATTTTTAAAATATATTGGCAGCTGTCATCACAGAAACATGAAACTGATTGAAGATGGTCTTGTAGCCTTTATCCTTACTATGATTGTCTGTAATCTGTGTTATGAACTCTTCAGAAGGCTTTCACCTTTGCTTGTTCTGGTCCATGTTCAGCATGGTACATATCAGAACACTAAACTACACAGCAGGATGTCTATTCACTAATACATAAGCAGAGTGGCTGATGTTAGCTTAAACACATGGTTTGAAACATAACATTAACGTAAAGATTAGTAGTCTCTTTCTGGGCACCAACAAAAGAGTTTATGCTTTATTGTCATGTCTTTGTAGGAAAAACAGCAAATCATTGTGCAAAAATGCATTTGTTTACACTATTACATACTAAAGGCACATTAGATAATTGCTTTTAACATAGTCACTTTTAGATTGGACAATGAAGCTACGTTTCAAGAAGCTGCAAGGATGCCACCAAATCTGTTTGTGTCTGTATACCTAAGTTTAGCAATGTGTAATGGCAGCTCTGGTACCTCAATGTCCAAAGATTGGGATAAGGCTATATCATCACAAGGAAGGCTAACATAATACAGTGAGTGCATTAGAACAATGACCCAAGTGATTAAAAGCATTAAAAGGAGGAGCTATATTTGAAGAATAAGCCAACAGAAATCACACCAATGGCAAGACAAAGCTGAAAGACCGGACAGAGAAACCAGTCTTTGCAGCACAACAATAATAGAGGTTTGTGTCTACAACATCAAATAGGTTCCAAGATAAACATTGTGAAAAAGTCCCCTAATGCTGGGTTAACATTGTGGGATTATCAGGTGTCAGTCATTTGGAAATAAAATATTGAGCTTGAGTCAGTGGTTTGTGATAAGTTAGTGTGACAGATGCACCAACTGCAAATTTAGCATTCTCCTAACCAAGATGATCTATGACATACATCAAGCAGTGTCAGGTATTTTCTGGGATCATCATGTTAGACTGCTACAGCCGATCTGTGATTGTTGCCCTCCTTTACCCACCCAGCCTGCTACCTCTGCTTCCTTTCCAACACTCCCTCACCATCTTTTCAGGGCACATTTACACCCTTAACTTGCTTTTCAGTTATTGTTGGACTGAAATGTCTGTGACTTTTGTGACACAATTCTGCTGCAACACTAATTTGTGCAACCGAGCATCTTCCATGATGCAGGACAAAAGGAGTTACTACCATATTGAACTCACATAGTGTAGCATGCCCCAGTCCTTAAAGATGTTTTTAAATCTCACATTGTGTGTCAGGGTAAAGACAGTGAGTCTTATATTAGCTACATGTAAAATGCAGGCAAAGCATACATGGAACACCAAAACCAGTGAGTAGAACAACATTTAGGAACATCTATGCAGATCATAGGCAGGAAAACCCAGAGTCTAACTAAAAATGGTAAAGATTTAAATAAGCATAAGGATTCTATAAAAGCTTTAGATCCAGACTGAAAACAGGGCCAGGCTTACCAACCAGATATGGTGGTGGTGGAGGCAAGTCTCAAACATTTTCATACCACACCAATATCAAACAAAAGAAGTACAAGATAAGCTGAATAAGAAGGATGGAAGTTGTGGAAGGTTAGTAAACCTCAATGGGTTTAGTAGTCTTGTAACATTTGCACTCTGAGAGTGTCTTCAGCAGATTGTAGGATATCACTTTCTCCAGAAATGCAAAAAAAAACTCCCAAAAGAGGACCGTCATGGGAACAACTATTATTGTGCTGAACCCTGAAGAAAACCTTACCTTGAAGGGCAACGGGCAACATGGGAGGGCAAGTGTGCCGTTGCCACATTGTAAATTGTTCAGTTAAAAATGATTTTGTGTCTGAGCCATAACCTCTTTTTATGACCAATCTAGGCACATCTGTCAGCATGAAG
The DNA here is from genome assembly GCA_036173005.1 of Crenichthys baileyi. Taxonomy (NCBI): domain Eukaryota; kingdom Metazoa; phylum Chordata; class Actinopteri; order Cyprinodontiformes; family Goodeidae; genus Crenichthys; species Crenichthys baileyi. Next base: position 133,739 of record JAHHUM010002656.1, read on the forward strand.
GACACAGCTACAGATAGAATATGACAAAAAATTCTCACGTACAACCACAGAGATGTGCAATAGCACAGAAAAAACAATATGAAGTCACTCAGTAAAATCAACTCTTCTAAAAAACCCTTGCTGGGTAACAATACCACTGCATAAATTATCCAGTGCAGTAAATTAAAATAAGCTACACCTTATAAGGACAGTAACAGAAAAATAAGTACTCTTTGTCACATTCAGATGAATCTAACCTATGTACATATAGTTCTTAAAATATCCATCTTCCTTGAACTGCATTTTCTCATGTTACATCCCCCATAGTTCAATGTGTTTTATTGAAAGTTTATGTGATATACCAGCACAGCTGTAGAGTAAAAAGTAAAGGACACATGGTTTTCAAATTAAAAAAAGTTTAAATAGTGTGGCGTGCATTTGTACTCATCAGAAGTCACCCATTTAGTAAATAGAGTCCACTTCTGTGCAATGACTTCTCAGTATAAACACAGTTATTCTGTATAGACTTCAGGGTTTGTTGGAGAACAAACAGTATCATAAAGACCGAGGAACATGAAGAACATGCTCTGACCAAAATCAAAACTGATTCTTGTGGCCTAGGTTTAAAATACTAAAGCCCCTTTCAGATTAACCTAATGGACTGTGAGTTACATGTCTTTATTATGCCTCATGATCAACTGAAATGTCTTGAAACAAATCAGGGTTTGAAATTTACCTGCCAGTAACTTGACTCTAACCTACCTTGGAAGGTAGTAATGAACCTGTTTCTATCATGAACTGTAAGGGGATTATATGGGATTGCAGAAACAGTATGACGTAGTACAAAGCATAGGAAGTAGCACCGGCAGTTCAGTCTGCCAGTGCTGCTGTCTACAATGGGCAGAGACAACATACTTTCCACGGTTTGTCCAGCTAATCAGAGAAAAATGTTGTTCAGCCAAATCTGATGAAGACATTAATGGGCTGAGGATGATGCACAGATATTTTGCTTGTATTTAAAGCACTGAATACATTTGAATAGCATGCATGGGAAATCCCCAATGTGAAACATCCCCCAGGTGAAAGTGGAGTTGTCAGCAACACCCCTTTGATTCCACAATTACAGAAATATGAGCGGAAAGCAAACAGGGTCCATAATTTCAAAGGATTGCAATTTAGGACAAAGTGATCCATAATGTAGGGCTTTTGTTTCTTGTTAATTGTGGAACTATGATGTAAAAAGGGCTTATGTGTGACAGAAAGGTAACACTGCACATCACCTTGAACAAACCCTCTCCACAGCGAAACATGGTGGTGGCAGCATCATAATGTGGAGATGCTACTCTTCAGGAGGGACAGGGAAGTGGTTGATTGTGAGACAGCTAAATTATCAAACAATTGAAGTTCTCTGGCAAGACTTGGATGGTGATGTTCACAGATGCTTCCCATCTCATCTGTCAGAGCTTGAACTGTATTACAAAAAATGTAAGCTTATGGCTGTAAGCTTAGGGCAGCGCAATATATCACAAATTTATCGTAGTTACAATATCACTGTACGAAATATGCACAACACAAAGAACTGCAAGGATAGCAATAAATGATAGTTAGATATATAAGTAAGGAATGGTACGGTCTATAGAAAAGGTACAACTAAGCTGTTGCAAAGACAGAAACAGCGGACACTGGCCATAAGCAAGCTTTTAAATAAAACCTTTTTTTTCTTTTTTTTCCAGAAGATGGACATAGTACTCATCATCATTCTTGTATGTTGGATTTTAACCCGAAACAGAAGGTCAATAATTTATTGATTTACCTATTGCATATTACATTTTTTTGCTTGCTCTGGCCTGTGCAGATCTCATGCAGCCCTACTTTAAATATACAAACCTGGTAGAGACATAGCCCAGAAGTATTGAATCAGCGGTCCTGAATTCACATGCAAGGCACACTTTTCAGATTTATTTTGCAAATAAATTTGACACAATTTGCTGTATCATTTTACTTCAACCCACAATCAAGCACTTCATGTATAACATTTATTGAAGTTTGTGGTTCTAACTGACAAAATATGAACAAGTTCAGGGGGTGTGACTAGGTTTGTGAGGCACTTTGCTTTAAAATTGAAAGGCATTCAAAATCATCTACAATCTGAATTATAAATCCGTCTGTGATATGTTAGGACAGATTTAGAGCCTAAAATGCACAGGAAGAAGTACTGTGGAGGGAGCTGCATGGAGTCTTGTTAACAGCAATAAAAAATCAGATTGGGGATGATGAGTTATATGAGCTGGAAAGAGCTGCCAGAGCACAGCCAGGAGGAGGTGGCACTTGTTCAGTTGGAAGATTAAGCTAATGTCTCATTAGTAGGCAAATCTAAAACTGACCTCAGATCAGCATTAAGAAATGACCTCTGTCCATTCTGTTCTAATGGCTTTTACATAGACAATGCTCTTCCACACAGTTTAATTATTTCCCCTTCTTCTATAAACAAAAATAAAGAGGATTAAATGTTGGATGTGTCCACATCCACTGCTTTGATTTCACTTGACCCATCTGCAGCCTTTTTATAGTGGCCGTCCCCTTCCTGTAAATGCAATCAGTCTCGACTCAAGTAGGCATACAACATGATGCATGCAAGAGCAACTCAAAAAAAAAAATGTTGGTGCAGAGATAAAGCAATCTACAAATGCCATGTTGTTTCAAGGCGTATTTCTTTCAGGTAGGTTAATTACAAATGTAACCAAAATACCTGCACTTTCAATTTCTGCAAATACTCATGCAGTAAATGGACATCTGTATAATACAGTGAGTTGATGAGCATTCACTGCCTCTGTTGGTCAGAAAAGGTATGAACCTGTCAAAGCTACAAGGTAAAAAAAATTGCAAACATGCTGTTTCGTCAAATAAATGTGGTGGATTGAAAAAATAACAGCAAACTTAGGTTTTATTGGGATACTATGAATAGCACAAAGACGCACATAATTGTGAAATAGAGGGAAAAGGAAACAGTTCCAAAAAAATTCATCACTCAGTTTTCCCAATTTAAACTCTGACCATCTTCCTTGTTCCTGTAAAGACAAAAAACATCCCCAGAGCATGATGCTGTGGGGATCCCAACCATGGGTGTGTTCAGAGTGATGTACAGTGTTATTTTTTGTCAACATATAGTCTTTTGCATTTGGGCCTAAAGGATACGTTTGGTCTCATGTGAACGGAGCACCTTCTTGCACATGTTTGTTATGTCCGCTACATGATTCATGGCAAACTGCAACCTCTGATGGCTTTGTTTCAACAATGGTTTTCATCTATCTACTCTTCCATAAAAGCTAAATTTGTGTGCACAACTAATAATTACCCTGTAAAGAGTCTTTGTCTTGAGCTATGGATCTCTACAGCTCCTCTGAAATTACCATGGGCCTTTTGGTTGCTTTTCTGATTAATACTATCATTCCCCGTTCTATTAGTTTGGGTGGCAGGTCATGTACTGGAAAGTTTGCAGTTGTGTCATTCTCTCTCTATTTTTAGATGGTGGATTAAATGTTGCTAACTGCTTTAGACTTCCCATACCTTTATCGTTGACCTGTCTGTTGTGTTCCTTGGTCGCCATGATGTTTCTTCCCTAGCGTTCTTTTACCAACCTGCTGAGGTCTTCAAAGAACATGTGAATTTTATTGTGGGATTAACACTCAGGTGGAGTCTATTTACTATTTATGTCATGATTTGAATGTGTTAGAGTTGTGTTTTGGGTTTTTCCTCGGATCATAACTGTTTTCCAGGTGGTGCTTTTGTTAATTTCTTAAATATACTTGTATTCGGTTCTTGATGCATTTTAGTTTATGTTCTTTTACATCTGTAAGAGCTTGCTTTGGTTAGATTGTTTATTTGCCTCTCTGTTCAGCTCGTTTATGTTTTACTTACCACTCCCTGCCATCTTGTTATCAGTTTCATTCAGTCCACCTGCACCATGCCAATCAGTCTCTGTGTCTCACCTGTGTGTAGCACTATTTATACTCCTCAGTTCTGTTTATTCCTGCTGGTTTATACTGTTTATTCATGCTGCACGAAGCCTGACAATGTCCGCTATCCATGCCATGCCTTATCATGTTTTTTTTTTGTCACCTCATGTCCGGATGTAATTTTCTTTTGTATTAAATATTTTCTACTTACCACGCTGTCTCTGCCTGACTGTCTGCACCTGGGTCCTACTCTCAAAGCCACCACCTTCTTGACAATTTAAGTGACTTTTTAATGTGATTGGGTGCACAGAATTGTGTTTAGGGTTATAAAAAATAGAGGGGCCTGAATATAATTGCATGCTACACTCTTCAGATTTTATTTGTAAAGCCATGTATCCTTTTCCTTCCCCTTCACAATTGTGTGTTGCTATGTGTTGATCTGTCACATAAAATCCCAGTGAAATACGTTGAAGTGTGTTGTTGTGATGTGATAAAATGTTATAAAGTTAAAGAGTTGTTAATATTTTTGCTAGACACTGTATTCCCATAAATGGAATCAGAAAAAAATGGTATGGTTTTAAATGGGTTGGATAATCATGTGATTATTGCTGTTCAGTCAGTGTTTAAATGGCTGTTAAGTTCTTTTGCATTGGCAAAAGAGGATGAGTGGCAGTTATGATTGCAAGGTTTGTTCCCTCTGTATTGCTGTCCCATATCTGTCTTCTTCTCCTGCTTTCCTCCATTTGTGTAGTTTCTCTTTAACTTGTCTCTCCCAACTCCCACACCCCTTGTTTATGATTCCGTACTTCTCACCCATCTATATTTCTCTGTGGATGACTTCAGCAGGCCTTGACTAACAATTAGCTCAGCCACCTCCTCCTCTTTGCAGCCTCTGATGATGAGGAAGCCTCTGCTGCGACACTGATCCCGAGTCTGCAGACAAAGCAAGGGAATGAAACACAGAGCCTCGGCAAAGACCCAACAGCCAGACTGATACTGAACCTGTACAGAGACTCTTGTTTTTTGTTGTTTTTTTTGTAGTTTTTCTTTTCATTGTATGTTGTTTTTAATGGTTGTGTCTGGAGTCACTGCTTTGCTTTGAAGCGGTTTGCTCTGTGGTGACACTGCCACAGGAAATAGATGAAATGCAGAATTATAGGAGTTGCCTGGGTTGTGTTGCTTTACCTTTATCTCATGAGAAAAGCCTCAGCTGGATGATAGCTGGCCAAGAATGACTGTAACTCTGTTAAGGTTTGACATTTTGCTGCACAAAGTTATCTAACTGTGGCACAGCCTTTTAATTTCTTTGCTTGGGTTTTTAGGCCAAGGCATTGACCAGTTATCTGTTTCACCACAGAGTAAAACCTATTGAATGTGTATCAAACAAAGCCTGTTAATATGTTATATTTCAAGGGAAATTATGTAAAGTACATTTACAGGACTCAATGTCCGTCCTCCAGTCAACATCCTTCATCCTGTGATGCAACTCTCCTTCCGTCTTCACTTTTCTGCTCTGTCACTCTGAGTTTCCCCCAGATGAGGTCTGAATAGGCATCAAAGTGGAAACAACAATATAAAACAGACAGTTTATGATAATATAATATAAAGGTGTTTGACCAAATACAAAAATAAACTATATATTGTAAAAAAAAAAGACACTATGATATCTGTTTTAACATGAAGTTATCTCTTTTAAAAGTTTATTGTTGGTGAATAATTTTCCAAATTCTGCTTTAAATTAGAAGTTTTTATTGTTTATACATTTAAATACATATTTGTTGTATTATGCTTCACAGGTATAGATGTATATATGGGAAGAAACTTGTGCCATCAGAAACTGAATTTGAATTGCTCTGACTGAATTTGTATTTGTGTAATTTGAAATTAAATTCATTGGTTTGAAAATGAATTTTACTAAACTGAAACTGAATTTAATGGTTTGAAACTGAAACTCATTTGCTTTTAAAATATTTCGTTGTATTAAAAATTCAGTTTGACTACTTTCACTTTCTGGTCTGTAATTCAATTTCAGTTCCAAAATTCAGTTTTTTGTGTCTTACATCCGGGTCCTTGAGGATAGCCACAGATTAATCAAACACAGATTCATCGATTTACGTTTCACATCAGGTTAAACTTCCTTTACGGCATGTTGAGCTGGAGCAGTGCAGCATACATGAGCTTGGCGGATGTCAATCACCAAGTCAAATGAGCATCTATAAGAAGCGCCATGTAAACAAATGATGATAAAAATTTAACACTAGATAAAATACATTGATGACAAATACCATTTGTTTAATTTATTTTTAAAGCTTTCAACAATTTAAACACTAAAATATTAACTTTAGGAACAAAGTTTAAATCAGTTTATTTGCAGAGCATAATAATAATAATAATTATTATTATAATAAATAAACTAAAAATTAGATTTCATCTGACTGAATTATATCTGTTTAACTTCCACCTATTGAGGAAACCAAGCGGGATTTTGAAAACAATGTGCCGGGAGTCAGCTGTTCTCTCGGGGTTTGGCGCACCTCAACCACCCGGTCAGCTGACAGCTGGCGAGGCGAGCCAGCTGCTGGGGCAGCGGACGAATGCATCGGCGCATTTGTGTAATTAAGCGATATCTTGATAAACTGATCAGATATTTTAGGTTTACACAACTACATTCTCGTCTACAAACATTGTAAAAGTTCAGTTGTTTCACAGAATGCGCAATATATCCAATTTTATTCACAACTTTTCTCTCTCCTCCGGCCTTTGCTACTTCCATTTGAACAATCTGCTTTGACCCGCAATGAATCATGGGATAGGGTGGGACACGGAGGATGCACCGGACCCATCCTTCAAATCTGGGGAAAAGAAGGACGCATTTGTTGGAACCTTGGAGATTTGGACAGTATTCGTCGCCTCATGCAGGACTTTGTCGGCCTACCAATGCATCCTTCAAAGGATGCAGTCCTGAATCTGGACCCAGCAATAGTGAATGACATCCGTGAATCAGTAAATCTGTGTTTGATTAATCTGTGGCTTCAAGAACCCGGATGTGTGACTCAGAAAACTGAATTTTGGAACTGAAATTGAATTTCAGACCTGAAAGTGAAAGTAATCAAACAGAATTTTCAATACAAAATAAAGCAATTTTCAAAGCAAATAAATTCAGTTTTAAACCATAAATTTCAGTTTCAGTTTGGTGAAATTCATTTTCAAACCAATGCATTTAATTTCAAATTACACAAATACAGATTCAGTCTGAGCAATTCAAATTCAGTTTCTGATGGCACAGGTTTCTTCTCATATGTATACCAACTTGTGCATTTACCTTTAGATCAACATTCATGAACAAAGTGAATCAGAGGGCTGAGCTAAGTCTTTCAAACTTTATTATATACCTTGTAGATGGCCAGGAAATTTAAATAAATTATAAGAATGTGTAGTTTGATGATAGATTGCTAAACTTTAAACCTGCTTACTACCCCAGGTTTTCAGGTAAAACACCTAATTTACACCCATTGGGTCACATTTAAAAAAAAAAAAACTAGAGTATACAGGTACATCTAAACAAATTAGAACATTGTGAAAAAGTTTAGTATTTTTGCCACTCCTTTCAGAAAGTAAAACTCATATTATATAGATGCATTACACATAGAGTGAATGATTTCAAGCCTTTACTTCTTGTAGGTTTGATAGTTATGGCTTACAGATAATGAAAACCCAATTATCCATGTCTCAGAAAATCAGTATCAATATTACATAAGACTAATAAAAAACTTAAACATTTCTGAAGACATTTAGACAGTGTCACCTCTTGGTGCATGTTTCTCAGACCAGAGCCAAAGCTTCTGTGGCTGAGGTTTTCCCAGTGTGCATCAGGATTGAGGGTAGAAGGCAAAGATATTCACCCAGACCTATTCTTGTTTAACCAGCTTCTGGGTTAATAACATTAGTTATATAAAACCTGCTTGCTACGCTAAATTCCAAATGTATTATTTTATCTGCTTTAAATGTAGAAGGTAACTATTGAACATTTAAGCTTTTATTTTGAATGTTTTATTAAGCCTTATTTTAAAGGGCCACTGTAGTCCCATTTCCAAACCTGAGTGAGTTCCAACAGTAGTGTTAAGCCCAGTGCTGCTATGATCTGTTGTTTGAAATATCAAGGCTTTTATTTTGTAGAGTAGGTCTAGGTTTTATGTTGAAAGTCCTTAAAAGTCCTTCATGGTTGTCTTATCGGGCTGGTTTAGGTCCATTAGCAATATGGAACCTAATTGCTTTTCTCAGATTATTGTTTATGACATTATCTGCTTACAAAATCAAAAGTACCCAATAAAGATGGAGGCTTTTATTTTGAAGTTTCAGTAAGCCTTATTTTTAAAAAGTCATATTTCAAACACTGGTTGAGTCCAAGTAGTAGTGTTAAGCCCAATGCTTCAATTATATGCTGTGTGAAATAGGCTTTTATTTTGTAGAGTATGTTAAGGTCTAATTTTGAAAGTCCACCATAGGTGTCCTTTCAGGTCTGGGTTAATTCCATTAGTTATATAGAACCTGCTTCTTTTGCTGAATACCCAGTGTACTATTTTATCAGTTTTAAATATAGGCAGTAACTATAGCAAATGTAAGCTTTTATTTTGAAAGTCCTAATGACTGAAACTGTGGAGCTCTGTTGTAGATCAAGCTTGGAACAGCTTATATATTTATTATTTGACAGGTATATGACGTTGGCTCTGATTTTAAACAGCACCTGGTACACTTGAAAGCATTAATCATAAATCCTGCTTTCCACTGCTGGTTTGAGCTGCTTAGGTATTTAGGATCAGAATGCATCCTCCTTTTGTAAGCTGAGGTCTTCTTCTCTGTCAGCAGAGGCAGAGTTCCGTTGCTATGGTGATGGCTCCCAGGTTGTTAGCACGTGCATGTCTGTGTGTGAGCAGCTCAAAAAGGGGTCCGAACAAATCGGCACTGTACGAAAACTGTGGGCAACAGCCATCCCTTGTCCCCGATCATGGAGATTTTCATAGCTCTACTTCATTTACAGTAAAAGACAGGACGATGGAAAGATATTTTGTCACTCAGGGATTCCTGCTCAAACTTTCACTGAAAATACACAGACCTAGAGCAATTACAAAGGTATCGTGCAAAAGCAGAGGCCCGGTCCTACAAACTGACCGAAAATGGTGTCTGTAGCATGACATTTGTGGCCATGAGGGCAAGTAAGAATAGTTTTTATTCTCATTGTACTGGGGGGTACATCGAAAACATTAATATGTTTGGATACAGCACTCTGAGAACAACCAGCAGTGATTGTCTTCTGGACATCTGTCAAGTCAGCAATCTTCCCAATGATTGTGTTGGCCATAATATAGGCATTACATGTTGAGTTTTTTTAAATTGTGTTATGTAATATTGTAATTTTCTAAGACACCATATTTAGGGTTTTCATTTTTGTAAGCCATAATCAACAAAACTACAAGAAATGAAGGCTTTACATATTTATCTCTATGTTTAATGAAGCTATATAATATCTGTTTCATTTTCTGATATGAGTGACAACAAATACTGAATACTTATATACTGACGAATCACAGCATACAAACAAACAGGCGTTGCTACATCTGGTGGCTGTAAGCAGTAATTAAAGTATTTTCCTTTTGTTAGTTTGATATTCTCAACTACAGAATTTACAACATGGATGAAAGAAAGATGGCAAAAGACACACATTTCTATACTATAAAAAAAAACACTAAAAACAGAACAACAAAACAAAAAAAAACCATTAAACACAGAATTTCGCTCTTAAAATTTGCAAATGTGTAGTTAAGGCTTTTCAGCATAAGTTTTCCCTTCTTTTAATGTGGTTTTAGATTTTCGCATAGCTTTATAATATTGGAAGATGAAAACGACTTAGCAGCCACTGATCTCAGCATAAAAATCTCTGTGATGCAGTAACGTCCATCTGAGAAATTCTGCACTCAGTCACTGCTGACTAAAACTATTTCATTTTAGTCATTATCCTCAGTCCTGCAAATTAAGTAGCCAAGAGCAAAATCTTACATATTTCTGCTTAATTTTCCTATAATATTTAGATTAAAGCAAAACAATACCTTTACAAAGCCTATGGTTTGTTCACATGGTCAGAATCTCAAATCTTCAAAGTACATCAATGGAGAATCACATATAAACCACAAGTAAACGACATTTTTATGGACCAAAAATTCTCAGACACAGCTTGATTTTCTCTCCTGCATCGAATGTCCACAATAACATAAACTAGCATAGATTATCTGAGACCTGCCATGGGATTTGAGCATATTCTCCATTTGTTTTTTCATCTTGGATTTAAGAAAGTTTAGTTTAGGCATTGCAATCTCAAATGCCCTCAAATTCTTGCCTAATTTAAGCCACAGCATAGCAGGGAGGCCCGTCAATCCAGCAACACTCCTGGCTAACTGGGTAGCAGTCCAAGCACATTTTTCACGATGAAGTTTGAATTCTTCATTGCTTTGTTTTAAAATTTTAAAACATTATTTATTTTATTTAGTCTTATTTAACAAATAGCCAGCAGATAATAAGGCTGTCACGCTGGCCAAATATGGAAAGATTATATTCCATAATTAGAGTTCACTGTCTAAAGCTGTAACTGACTGAACACATGGGATGCCTCTCTATGCTTATCTCCATAAATGTCTCCAAGACTAATTAAATCTCCTGGCAAGTTAGTACAATTTAACATGAAAATCTGGCTTTTTAAAATGCTGAATTGATGGAAGGTCTGGTTGGCTGGTTGAATGAATAACTGGACAGAGGCAGTTTTGCTGTTTGGTGTTTACTGGCTGGCCAACTGGACTGGGTAACAGGTTCTATCTATCTTTTTGGCTCCAGTCGGAGTGTTTTTTATCTCTTATCAGCCCCAACCATTTGCTTCCACAAAGCTTGGTTCCGTTTTAAACCCTACCATTTTTCCTCCAAAGATTTGTTTGTGACCTATCCTCTCCTTTGTTTTTTTTCTTATTTTCTCAGTATTTATTTATGTGTTCTCTTCCTTCAAGCTGCCATGAAACACAATTTTTTTATCTCTTTTTTTCTGCACATCCTGGACTAATCTTGGTTTGTTGTTTGATCACCCTTTCTCAATAGTTCTAGAAAGTGCATAATAAATTCACACATTTTTCACCATCTTCCTTTTTTTCTCTGCTCATTTCAGGCCTCAGCCTGAATCATGATGCCACTATGAGAATCTCCCAAAGATTATATTTTTCTATTAGTAACGTCACATAAAGGCACTGAAACTAGTCACACAGTGAAATATCCCAGCCCTGGTGCACTTATAAACCAAAACAAAAGCACTACATCAAAGGTCATAGAAGTATTGAAAATAATTGGTCCTGACTCCTACTGATATGTGTTTTGCTTCCGTTCATCTCAGTATGTTTACTGTTAGTTGTCATACCCACAGTGGCTGTGTGCAGGTTTTGTGTTTGTGCTGTGTTTTCTCTCTCCTGCAGGGTGTGACTGACAGGTGCAGCTGCAACAGGTGTTTCTCATTTGTGCCCAATCACCGGGGCTTCATAAGGAGCTGGAATTTGGAGGGAGGCATCAGCTTGTCTCTGCCAGCGTGTTAACCTGACTGTGTTCTGCAGTTTTCTGCATTTCTCTAACCTGCTCCGCAGATCTGATCACCCTGCGTCACAGCCCTGGATTACCAAGCTCCTGTTCTCCATTTCATGCTCTGGCAAGTGTTGGAAACAACTCCCTGCCCCTCCAGCAGTGGGTCTCCCTTCCACTCCTACCTTCAGTCCTGCAGCTCTGAGATCACCTCATGAAAACACCTAACCATTGCTCACCGGCCTGTCCACCCTACAACACCACGTGCTCAGCTGAAGCACAGCCGCTCAAGGATCGCACAGAGAGAACGTCAGCACTGTGAATCTCTGTGCCACTTCTCCTGTTAAACTCATCCTTTGTGGGGGGAAGATTTACCTCCTCCAACAAGCCATCATCCACCACTTACAGTAAGCTGACCTCAACCCTTCTCTGCACACCTCTCCATAGCTTCACCCTCACCCTCTCCTCTCCTCCTCAGTGCCAGTCCAGATTCCTCCGGCAGATCCAGTCAGGGCTCAGTCTAATTTTGGTTGTATCACAAATTAACTGTTAAACCTGCTGTTCTACTTCCGTGATTGCAGAAGGTTCCTCCTGCAATGCACACTAGTATTCCGATGCTCTCCCCACTCTTTTACGGACGATGCAAGCAAGATCTCATACATCCTTGGTCTACTAGGAGACCAGGCATTGAGGTGGGCTGAGGCAATCATAGATGAATCAACAATGTAGTTTTATTCATTTCAAGAATTTCTCGAATAATTATATCCCAGTTCAAGAACTCAATCCTCCTATTATAGTCACTGCTCTGGATGGATGTGCTTTTAGCTGTGTCTCCCAGGAAACCCAACCCATTGAACTGGTCACTTTAGGTAACCTTTTTTTTTTTTTTTTTTTTTTTCCCACAAAAGAATCCCCATTGGTGTTAGAACACCCCTGACTTAAAACCCATAATCCAAACATAAATTGGACAGACACCTGCATCGAAGCCTGGAGCTCATGCTGTCTATATTTTACCTTCGCTCTGCTGTTCCATCCTCATCTCCTCTTGCTGAACCGCAGTCAGTCCCTGATCTCTCCCACGTTCCCTCTGAGTATCATGATCTCCAAAGAGTGTTCAGCAAGAGTCTGGCCTTGTCTCTACCCCCTCATCGTCCCTACGACTGCGCCATTGATCTTCTTCAGGGGGCCCCATTACCATCTGGGCACCTTTTTGGCATGAATGAATGAAGGGTGGCAACATCCGCTCTTCCTCATCACCAGTAGGTGCTGGTTTTTTCTTTGTCGCGAAGAAGGATGGAACCCTGAGACCCTGCATTGATTACCATAACCTGAATGAAATAACTGTCAAGAATAAATACTCACTTCCTCTTCTCTCTTCAGCCTTCGAGTCAGTTCAAGGAGTCACCATATTCACTAAACGGGACCTATGGACCGCCTACCATCTTGTTCGTATCAGAGAGGGGGAGTGGAAGACTGCTTTCAAGACACCCATCGGACTTTGAATATTTGGTTATGCCTTTTGGTCTAACCAACGCCACTGCTGTTTTCCAGGCTCTGGTGAATGACATCCGTAGAGACTTCATTTATGTGTTTATCTACCTTGATGACATCCTGATCTTCTCTAAGGACCCCAGTGAACACACCAGACATGTCCGGTTAGTATTCCAACGGCTCATGGAAAACAGCCTGTTTGTAAAAGCTGAAAAATGTGAGTTTCATGTCCTATCATAACCTTTCTAGGATTCATTTTTGAGGGTTGACAGGTGAAGCCCAACCCCAGTAAGATCTCAGCAATACAGGATTGGCCGACTCCTACAAACCTAAAAATAGCTTCAACGATTCCTTGGGTATGCTCATTTCTACCATTGCTTAATCCATGAGTACAGCCTCATTGCAACTCCACTTACTGCACTCAACTCCATCAAGAAACCCTTCACCCGGTCCCCAGAAGCCGAGGAAGCCTTCAACACCCTTAAGCAGAGGTTTTCCACAGCGACTGTAAGCTCCACCCCTGTTCTTTCTTTTCAAAACGCTTTTCCCCTGCAGAACGAAATTATGACATCAGGTAATGGAAACTCCTCGCCATCAGGATGGCCCTGGGGGAATGTAGGCATTGGCTGGAGGGAACTTCTCAACCCATGACCACCTGGAACAAACCACAAAAACCTGGCTTACATCCAAAGAGCATCTCAATCTCCGTCAATCACAATGGTCATTACTCTTCTCCCGGTTCAACTTCACCATCACTTACCACCCTGGCTCTAAAATTGCAAAACCTGATGCGCTCTGAGTTTTCTGTTTCAGAAGACGATCAACAAACTGAACCTATCATACCCCCATCCTGTGTCATCTGGGTTTTGTCCTGGGATCTGGAGGACTGTAAGACGAAGCAGATCCAGCATGAGGTCCACCTAGTTGCCTTTATGTGCCATTAAACGTCAGCTCTCAGGTAATCCACTGGACACATTCATCCCGGTTCTCTGGCCATCCCGGTTCCAGTCACACCATTTCAGTCCTCTGTAGATACTTCTGGTGGCCTTCCCTAAATAACGATGTCACTGAGTTTGTTTTTGCCTGTGCCACATAGTCCAGAAACAAATGTTCATACAGACCTCCTGCTGGCTTGCTCCGACCCCTGTTCATACCCAGTCGGCCTCGGCCTCACATTGCATTAGATTTGTCACCAGACTCCCTCCATCCAAAAACAAAATGGTCATCTTATCCACCATCGACCGTTTCTCCAAGGCCTGTCATTTTTTTGGCCCTTTCTAAACTCTCTTCTGCTCCTGAAACTGCTAGGCTCCTCATTAATCATGTGTTCAGGCTCAACAGCATCCCTTCCGAAATTATTTCGGACAGAGAACTCCAGTTCATTTCACAAGTGCAGTGAGACTTCTCCTCAGCCCTTGACAAAAAATCTCAGATTTCTTATGGCTTCAACCCCAAACCACAGACCAATGTGAAAGACTAAACCAGAACCTCAAGAAGCAACATCTCGGATGGGTAAAATATGACCATAATAGCAAAATTTCAGGAGCATCTGGTCTATCACCATTCTAAGCCTCACTAGACTACCAACCATCACTCCTCCCTGCCTCCGTCCCTGACTCCATTCTTTTGTCAGTAAGAACCCATCTTCTCAACTACCAAAGAATCTGGAATCAAACCAAAACCACTCTGCAATGAACCTTCCATTGTTGTTCCCCCTCACCCAAACAATAATCTCTCTCCTCTTCTCCTCAGTGCCAGTCTAGATCCCTCTGGCAGATCCAGTCCGGGCTCAGTCTCATTTTGCTTGTATTACAAATAAACTGCTAAACCTGCTGTTCTGCCTCCGTGATTGTTGTCACATCCAGATTCAGTAAAACTGAACACTATGACAGTTAGTTTGCTTTAAATTTAAAACATTTGTCAAACAAGTATCTGGTTTTTGAAGACATCCTAGTATTAATTTTTCCTTTTAAAACTCATAACATTATTATTACTATAATTTTTATTTATTCAAATGAATCATTTGTAAATTTAGATTTGTTGAATTAATTGTGCAGGAGAGCCTAGTTATTTGCAACACTTTACCAGCTGTGGAGCTGTTCGATATCAGAAAATGAAATGTAAAATGATCCTTTTAAAAATCAAGATTTGTAAACGTTTTATACAAATTATGAGTTGGTTAAAGCTGTAAATCCTCTGCTTTGAAGACAAGAGTTTGAGTTCTGCTCGTTGTTGCCAGAGTGGTGCTGATGGTTCTGTAGATTTGTTAGAGGGACCTTCTTGCTGCAGAGCAACTGTGCCACCGTTCAGCCCTAGTTTAATGAAGTTTATTTATCTGTTGATCCAGTTTATAAACGGAAACATACAGTCCATCCAACCCAATCATTTAGACAAAATCTAAGTCTATTACATATGTTCCAATTCAATCTTAGCTATAAATGCAGTCAAGTTCAGTTATCATTCAAATTGTTCAAAAAATATTATTTCTGTCTAATTCAGCTATTTTTACCACTTGGGGCCATATACTGTGTATAGAGCTCTGAACCTCCAGCTTAAGATGGTGAGGTAATCATTAGGTGTGGAAAAAACAGGACCGTGATATCAAGCCAAAAGTATCTTACTCTGTCTTGAAGTAGTGAAACACTATAAATGTTACACTCTTTATCCCAATGCTGACACAATATACAAAGCAGGGACACATCAACAGCAACAAATACTGGGCTTGATGTTGCACAAAAGGCTCTTCATTTCCTCACATTTGGACTTATGTGAAACATGTTTTTAAGGTAAGTAAAACATACATGACAAGACAAGAAATACTGTCACAGCAGCTTTACATTGAGTTCAGCAGAGGCTGATGGGTTTTACAGACAGTTACTTACAAACTGAAATACTGTATGATTTTTTTGAAGATCTGGTTACATGGAGATTTATTGAAAATAACTCCTTCGAACATCCCCTCAGTCTAATACAACTACATTCTGAATGATTTCTATATAAGGGAGAAGGAAGATCAATAAAAAAAATCTTTGTTGCTTTTGTTTTTGTTTCTTTTGTAACATTGTTTTGATCGTGCAGCATGCCTGCCTATAAGCCGGACTTGTTTTCAGTGCAATTAGATTTTTCTAGTTTAAAGATCCCCCTGTAGATTCTCTGAAGATCTTTGTCAGAGTGATTTTACTGCTCATTTGAACCCTTTTTATACATGTTGGTGGTTAATTCTTCATTGATTAAACTCCACTGTTTTGGAATGTGAAACAATTTCCTGAATGAACTATTCAATCCACAGCATGTTATCTTTTTCTGTGTGTTTTATTACCCTCATAAACTGTTAGGAGAGTGGTTTAGGAGTGTTGGGTATTGCAAAGGCCTGTTTGTTTAATTAGATGAAATTAGTCTCCTGATTGAAATGGGCTTGATAAGATTTTAATAGGCTTGCTTTCATGTGGATTACAGTGTGAACAGCCTCAAGCTTAATATCATAACTCACTGCTTCTGAAAGGTGCACTTGTCATTTACAAGACCAAGAGTCTTTACTCTTTATAAAACTCTTGCAAGCAGCGATGTTTCTCTGTGTTTATTTCTCTTTTCCTTTTATCTTTAACTGCATGCACAACCCCCCACCCCCAAAACCTATTAGTGTACATGTGAAGACTTTTATATGTAGTTTTTCTCTTTTGTTCATTTCTGTTTCCTCAGCTTAAGAGCAGTGCTGAGTCAATTGAGGGCCTCGATGGAATTATGTTGAATTGCATAAAAGCAAAAAAAACCCCATTGCACTGGAGTACAGGAACTATAGTTTCTCCCTGTCATTTTCTTTTAAACCAATAAGTTCTAATATTTACCTCAATCAAATAATCTGTCCCTTTAAGGATTTAGTAGACACTGCTGTTTCCAACAAAATGGTTTGTAAAGGTGCACAGTTTACAACCAATTTTCTGTTCCCTCTTTGTCTCTGCTGGTGCTCCTCCAAACAGCTGTCTTTCTCCCCTTATGCTGATCTTTTTTTAGGAGGGTCCGTATGTGATGCTTAAGAAGAACTGGGAGCTTTATGAAGGCAACGACCAGTATGAGGGATACTGCGTGGACTTGGCTTCAGAAATTGCCAAACACATTGGAATCAAGTACAAGATCTCTATTGTTCCTGATGGAAAATACGGAGCCAGAGACCCAGAGACAAAAATATGGAATGGCATGGTTGGAGAGCTTGTGTATGGGGTAAGTAGAGAAATATGACCTTGATTAATTATTAGCATAACTAAAATGTATTACTGTGTTGTTTGAATAAATTACACATTACAGAAATGCATTTCAGTTAATTGGAAAATCAGTAAAGAGTTAATTTATTTCAGAAAGTGAAACTCATTTATATAGTCATTATGCATAGAATTACGTATTTTAAGTGTTTACTTCTGATCATTTTAAAGAATATGTATTTCATCTAATACAAATCAGAAATAAAATTTTCAAAAAGGTTGCAATAATATATAACACAAAAAAAGGTTTTCTAATGCACACAAATGAGATGTTATGGCCATGTCACGGCCTACATGTTAAGCGGGAAGATTGCTGACTTGTTACCTATACTATACTATAAAAGGGAATGGACTGCTGCTCAGTAGGTCAAAGTCTATTTTTCAGATGAATGTAAATTTAGAATTTCATTTCAAAATTAAAACACCGTCTGGAGTGTAGGTACAAAGATTCCAAGTTACATGAGGTTCAGTGTGAAGTTTGAGCCTATATACAATTTTAATTTTCTGAGAATTAATTGAGATGCACCTGTACAAGTGTGCAGACCGTAGGAAGTTGGAAATCAGCACCAGTCTGGGACAGAATAATCTCAAACATCTTAATTGGTACAGTTTATATAAACTGCAGAGTAGTTCCATCACAACCAGCAGAAATAATACTTTGTAATGCAGCACATAAACTTGTCTCAATTCCTCAGTTTCCTTAGTAACCTTGTTTGGTTCCCACAGAGATGCTATGTCATGGAGTGGTTATTTATATCTGGGGGATTTGCCAAGCTCATTAATTACGCCTTTGATTTCACATAGCTGTCTGAATGTCAGCTTTACTGACAATGCACCAGGCAATGCCAGTTGTTATTGTTTAGTAGAGTGAAAGCAAGGAGGAGCTTCAGAACAGCAACTAAATCAATTACCCTCCACAACTTGTAGTGAAAGGTAGCTCAAAACTATTGAATTTATTTACTTGTTTTGAATCACCCCAGACATTCACTGTCCTACAAAAAGCCCCTAAACATACTTCAGCTAAAATATACACATATATTTCCTTGTAAATGTCTCCTTATAGGCTTCTGTCTTCTGACTAACTAATGTGATCAAATCTTTCTGTTGTTTGCCCTCCTTACATTTTCAAAGTTGAGAAATCACCAAGATGGCAATCTGCTGAATGTTTTGCAGCTGTTTTCCTCACTCTGTCTGCTTTATTTCTCTTCCAAACTGAAAAGATGTTTTTGGAAAACACATGACGATGCAAACACGGCCATCAAAAAATAAGCAATAAGTATCTACTTTTGAGTCAGGTTGCACTTGTCCTCTCTTCAACCACAAACACAGCCATAGCAGAAGTAAACAACAAGGGAGAGAAAAATGATTTACTGTAATTTTTTATTTGACAGTTTCATTTGTGTAACTTCATGTCCTGACAAGATTGAGCTCCTCCTCAAAACTTTAAGATCAAAAACAAACAGTAACTAAATCAATAAGTCATGTTAATGGTTTTTAGTGTCCCACCCTACTCCACCCCCAGTCATACTTTTGATTTTGGCACTGCTTCTACAACGTAAGCAACACAACTTGAAGCTTTTTCTCTTTCCTTATCCAAACTGAAAATTCCAATAATTTTTCAGAAGATGGTATTTTTTTTGCATTTTGATGCACTGAAGATTTTGTAAAGTGATGATATTTGCATTCTTAAGGTTATACATATATACACTGCTCAAAAAATAAAGGGAACACTCAAATAACACATCCTAGATCTGAATGAATCAAATATTCTCATTAACTACTTTGTTCTGTACAAAGTTGAATGGGCTGACAACAAAATCACACAAAAATTATCAATGGAAATCAAATTTATTAACCAATGGAGGCCTGGGTTTGGAGTCCCACACAAAATTGAAGTGGAAAAACACACTACATGCTGATCCAACTTTGATGTAATGTCCTTAAAACAACTCAAAATGAGGCTCAGTATTGTGTGTGGACTCCACGTGCCTGTATGACCTCCCTACAACGCCTGGGCATGCTCCTGATGAGATGGCGGATGGTCTCCTGAGGGATCTCCTCCCAGACCTGGACTAAAGCATCTGCCAACTTCTGGACAGTCTGTGATGCAACGTGACGTTGGTGGATGGAGCGAGACATGATGTCCTAGATGTGCTCAATCGGATTCAGGTCTGGAGAAGGGGCGGGCCAGTCCATAGCTTCAATGTCTTCATCTTGCAGGAACTGCTGACACACTCCAGCCACATGAATTCTAGCATTGTCCTCCATTAGGAGAAACCCAGGGGCAACCGCACCAGCATATGGTCTCACAAGGGGTCTGAGGATCTCATCTCAGTACCTAATTGCAGTCAGGCTACCTCTGGCGAGCACATGGAGGGCCATGCGGCCCTCCAAAGAAATGCCACCCCACACCATTACTGCCAAACCGGTCATGCTGAAGGATGTTGCAGGCAGTAGATTGCTCTCCACGGTGTCTCCAGACTCTTTCACGTCTGTCACATGTGCTCAGTGTGAACCTGCTTTCATCTGTGAAGAGCACAGGGTCTCCTCCACGTCTCCTGGTGTACTGGCCTGTCTCCTGGTAATGCATCCAGGCTCTGGACACTACGCTGACAGACACAGCAAACCTTCTTGCCACAGCTCACATTGATGTGCTATCCTGGATGAGCTGCACTACCTGAGCCGCTTGTGTGGGTTGCAGAGTCCGTCTCATGCCACCACAAGTGTGAAAGCACCACCAACATTCAAAAGTGACCAAAACATCAGCCAGAAAGCATAGGTACTGAGAAGTGGTCTGTGGTGCCCAACCTGCAGAACCACTCCTTTATCGAATGTGTCTTGCTAATCGCCAAGGATTTCCCCCTGTTGTCTATTCCATTTGCAAAACAGCATGTGACATTGATTGTCAATCAGTGTTGCTTCCTAAGTGGACAGTTTGATTTCACAGTAGTTTGATTTACTTGGAGTTATATTGTGTTGTTTAAGTGTTCCCTTTATTTTTTTGAGCAGTGTATATATAGATATATATAGATATATATCTATATATATAGATATATATATAGATATATAGCTATATAGATGTATATAGCGTCTAGCTAGCGGGTAACGATCACACTGAAACCAGGTTCCAGTCACGTGACTTCTTATTTTTGTTCTGACACACCCATACCAGGAAATGAAGTGGAGCAAGCTGGCGCCATCTGGCCCGACCACGTCGCTGTGAATCCCCCTCCCTTAACTTTGGGGGTGCCTCACCTGTCATTGATGAGAGCAACTCTGTATCCTGTGTATCCCCCTCCTCCTCCATGGTCTCCGTTAGCTGTACTAGTAGTTGGTACAGTGCTAAACGGTCCCGATGAAGCACCACCACCTTACGTCCACTGTTCATTCTCACCATATACACAACTTCAGAGAGTCTTTCCAGCACAGTGTAAGGCCCTACCCAGTGACTCAACGACTTAGGGGACAGGTCTTTCTTCCGCACTGGCCAATAGACCCAAACTTGTGCCCCGGCAAACTCCTCGCCCATGCTCCGGGTGTCGTAGGTGATTTTCTGCTGTACCCCTGCCCGTGTCAGCGATTGTCATGCTAGCTCATGCACATTACACAGCCTCTCCACCAACCAAAAATAACTCAGCCCAGGATGAGACCTAGCACCAGTCCCTGGGGGTGGTCCAAAGATTAGGGCCACAGGTGTCAGTAATTCATGACTAAACACGAGTGCTGCAGGGGTAAACTAGGTGGATTCTTGAACAGCAGTCCGGCAACCAAACAGAACCAAGGGCAGGTGGCAATCCCAATCCCATTGCTTCAGCTCAGTGAGGATAGCAAGCTGTGTCGCCACGGACCGGTTGAACCGCTCCACCAACCTGTCACTCTGGGGGTGGAGTGGAGTGGTGGTGCGGGTCTTTTTAACCCCCATCCACTGGCAAGTTTCGTCCTTGGTCGCTGCGCTGCTCCTCTGGCACACCGAACCGAATGAACATCTCATTCACTAGCTTGTCAGCTGTGGTAATGGTGCTCTGATCCGGAATGGCATAAGCCTCTGGCCATTTTGTGAAATAGTCCACAGCTACAACCACATAAGCCTTGGTCTGTGGTGGAAAACGGACCCAACACATCGACACCCACTCGTTCCATTGGGGCACCAACTTGGTATAGGTGTAACGGTGCTTAGGAGCAACAGGTTGGGCCCTTCTGTGCAGTGCAAATGTCACAGCGGTGCACAAACATCTCAATGTCCTGCCGGCACCCTGCCCAGTATAACTAGTTTCTGAGCCGGTGGACGGTTTTGGAGATGCCGAAATGACCTGCCCCATGGCTCCCATGCACCAAATGGAGAATGCGCTCTCGGAGACGCTGGGGTGCAGGCACCTCCTTTTGCCCACCGGCAGTAAAGGAGGCCATCTCGGAGTTGGAGGCCTTGCCACTGGGAGTTCAGAGCCTTTGTCTCTTTATTGAGTGCTGACACCTTCCCCCAACCAGGTTGTTGCCCAGAGTCCATCCAGGCATGAACCCCAGCAAGGTCTGGGTCTTGGAGTTGGTACTCTTGGAGCTGCTGAAGGCTTTCAGTTTCCTCTGTACTGCCGTCATCCATGAGCAGATGGGTAGCCCTCACTCTGTGAAGCGACTTCTCCTCCACCTGATGGCAGTGTCGACAGCTATTCTCACAGGGATGCCTGGAAAGAGCGTCTGCATTGACATGTAGGCGACCAGCACGATACCTCACCTCAAAGCTGTAATCCTGCAGCACCTCAATCCACCTTGCAAGCTGCCCCTCAGGCTACTTGAAATACAGCAGCCAGGTCAGTGAGGCGTGGTCGGTGCGCAGGGTCAACCTCTGTCCATAAAAGTAGGGAGGGAAATGGCAGAGCGCCAGGACCACAGCCAGCAACTCTTTGCATATAACACAGTAGTTGCGTTCGGGTCGGCTGAGCGCATGACCTTAGTACACCACCACCTGCTCACCATGTTCACCATCCTGCGAGAGCACTGCTCCTACACCCACGTTGCTAGCGTCGGTGTCAATGATGAAAGGTCGGCAGGGGTCTGGGTAGGCAAGCACTGGTGCCTCCGTAAGCGCTGTAGAGAGCTGTGTAAATGCAGAGGCACATGTGTCGGTCCACTGAAACACATGGCCTTTTTGAGTGAGCTGGTGGAGGGGACTGGCAATGGTGGCAAAACCCTTGATGAACCTGCGGTTGTAAAAGGCCAAACCAAGGAAACTGCATAGCTCACTAATGTTTCTGGGTATCAGCCACTCAGGGACAGCCGCCACCTTCTCAGGATCTGTGTCCACACCTCCTCCACTGACAACATTCCCAAGGAAGGGAACCTCTCGGCGAAACAAGTGGCATTTCTTTGGATTAAACCGGAGCCCAGTCTGTTGTACGGCCTGGAATACAACATGCAGATTCTGGAGTGCCCCCTGGAAGTCAGCAGCATGAACTAGAACATTATCCAGGTACACCACACAATGATTTTTTGGAATGCCCACCAGCACCATCTCCACCATCTCTCCGTTCAAAGGTGGCCGGGGGATTACACAGCCCAAATGACATTACTTTAAAATGCTACAGTCCTTGGCCAATGGTTAATGGAGTCTTAGGCCGTTCCCCCTCAGCCAGCTCCACCTGCCAATAGCCGCTGCTGAGGTCCAGTGACCTGAACCAGGACAACCCAGTGATGTAATCCAATGCATCATCGATCCTGGGCAGGGGGTAGGAATCATTCAGTCACCTATACTCCACACAAAACCGCCACCAAACATCTTTCTTTTTCACCAGTACTGCAGGGGCAGCCCATGGGCTATTTGAAGGTTACATGACCCTGGCCTGCAACATTTCCTCCACCTTCTGATGTGCGGCTTCACGTTTTGCGAGGGGTAGGTGACGGGCTTGCAGCCGGATGGGGCGTGCATCTTCTATGTCAGTGTCATGAAGAACCAAGTTGGTGTGCCTGCAGTCCTCGTCTCTTGAGGCTGACACATCGGTAAATTCCATTAGGAGTCTCTTTAGCTGCTGTTGTTGCTCCTCATCCAAGCCCTGGCTGCTCCTCTCCAATAGCTTGTCCAAAGCTTGCTGAGTTTGGATGTTAGGGAGATCAGCAGGTTTTCACCAGGTGGCAACTCTCCTCATTGCCAGCCTGCTCTAGTTTAACTGTTCTGTGGGTGGCAGACTATGAGGAGCCGGGGCTGGGCAGAAACGTGCGATATGCCCTGGCTGACCACACCTGTAGCATTCCTCCGCTACATAGCCTCGTCTTTGTCAACGTGACGGTGCAGAAATGGTAGCTTGGTGTGCTGCTTCCTCATCGCCGTTCTTGTGGCTAGCCTGCCTCACCTGGTAATTGCCATTGTGTCTATGTCCTTCTAGGCACAGCACATGCTCAACCCGCTCCGCTTTAGTCAGGGCTGTAGTTATCGTGCTGGAGGCCAACAGGCGTACATGTTCACGGAGGCGCTCTTGCTGGACCCCCTGGATGACAACTTGAACAGCTAGCTCCTCTTGGATCTGACCTGGGAAATCTGGATGGCCCAGACGGGTTAGGTTACGCAGATCAGCAGGATAAGCACCCAATCTTTCTCACCCATCCTTCTGCAACGCTTGGCTAACCTGTCTCTGGCATCATCAGCAAAAACTTGGCGGCCAAATAGTTGCTGGAGCGTTTGCCAGTTATCCAACCAGCCGATGAGTTGTGCTGCTCTGACGTAAACCAGGAAAGCGGCTGGTTCCTTGTCGTCATAATGGGGCAGCTTAAGCGCTGCACGCGGCAAGGTTTGTGTGGGGTCGGTGACGTGACCAGATGCAGAATCTGCAGACCTGGCAGCGGAAAGGCGGTCCTCTCTTGGATCCAGCAAAGGGGAGAGCAAATGGGGCTGCAGTACACTCGACCTCTTTCTGCTGTGGCCAACTGCCTGGAAATCGCTCCTTCCATCTGGCTGATGGCTGCACGTTTCTCAGCTGCATACCAATGCTGTGCCAATCTCATTCTCCGCTTCTATTTGCAGCTCATTTATTTTTTCAAGGAGCAATTCAAGCTTTATTCTCCTCATAATCCCTCTTCTGACACCGATGTAGCATTTAGCTGGCAGGTAACAAGATCACACTTAAACCTGGTTCCAGTCATGTGACTCATTGTTTTTGTTTTGATACTCCCACTCTAGGAAATGCTTTCCCCTTATATCCAACTGGTACAACTTCTTTCCCATGGTGTCAACTTTAGCAGTTATCAACTGCAAAACCTAAAACATAATGTTAGCTCAGCATGAACATGGCTACTAACATGAGCAACCCATTCTTTTAACACATCACTAAGAAGACGAGTCCATGTGTTTTGCTTGGCTCAACACTACCCAGAAACCTTTGCGGCTTATCCCTCCAAAAAAAACGTTTTTATACATAACCCCACCATACAAAAAATTTATATTTTTAAAATTTGTATTCTATATATTTTTTATTATAAAAATATTATATAAAATATTATATTTATATTTTATATAATATGTATATATATTTATATTTTACATCATATTTCAATAAAAATTAAAAATTTTTGGGAAAAATTCACTAATTTCAGTAACTGAATTTTCTAAGTGAAAAAAACATTTTTGTAGTTAATTCCACACAGACCCGAAGTTTTCAAAGGGGGTTTTTTTTGCTAAATTATGAGATTTTCCCGCTTGGGAGCCCAAGATAAAAACATTAAAATTTTAGATTAGAATATTATATTTTAGACCCCCAATAAAAATATGTTTTTTTTTAATACAGGAAAACATGGGCTTTAAAGAAAAATATGCATAAAAACCCGTATAGTGGTTGTTTTGTTTTTAAAAAAGGGTTCCTTTAATCTGACAAAATAGCGTCGCTCAATCCAAAATTCTAATTTATTAAGTAAAGAATGTATTTTAGGTGTTCCAAACATGGGCCCGGCCACGGGTTTTATAAAATCAAGCAGCTAGGCATGCAGACTGTTTCATAAAAAATTTGTGAAAAAATGGGTTGGCTCTCAGGAACCCAAATGAATTCCCCAGTTTGGTACCTTTAAAGGACCCCCCCTATTCACCCCATTTCCCGTCATGACATTTTTTTGGCCCCCCTTTACTTTTTCCCACTGTCAACTGGGGAGTAAATATTATTAGATAGTTTTTAAGCGTTTGGGGAAATGCAGCAACTTTAAAGGTACCATGAAGGTGGTAAGTTTACATAAAAAAGAGGAAATGGGGGGAGTGGATTTCTGATTCGGGATAGTGGCCCTAAGGGGTTGCTAAATTTTCTGTAGATCAATTTCCTTTCAGACCCCTAAAAATTTTATTTTTGGGGCCCTTAGGTTAACTTTAAGAAAAATTGCGTAACCTGTTTTGGGAAAAATCTGGGTTTGGAGGTTGGGCCCGTAGAAAAAGTAAATGTCTATGTATTGTGCCAGGGTAAAAATTTGGTGGGGGAGGGTTTTTTTTGTGGGGGTTTTGGGTGGGGGGGGGGGGGGGGGGGGAGGGGGGGGGGGGGTGGGGGGGGTTGGGGGGGGGGGAGTTTTGGGGGGGGGGGGGGGGGGGGGTTTAAATTTAAATCAAATTTTTCTCCAATTGTTCATTTCCCTTTTTTGTGTGGAAGAAAGCTTGGAAAATGATAGCAATTCCAAACTCTTCACTGTATTCATAAAAAAAAAAGTTTTTTGGCTCTTGAAGTTACAATATTCACTGGGTTTTAATATGATCAAAGTCATTTACAGAACTGATTGTAGTTTTTTAGGTCAGAATAGTTTTTCATATAATTGTTTATTATTACCTTTTTCAGCTACGACTTTAGATACCGATTGTCGAAGACCTGTGTTCTGCAGCACTGTTGCATGCAGATGCTAGTTAGACCTTGCTGAGTCATTTATATTCCGAATGTGTCCCTCTCAGGCCAACATACTGTATAAATTACTGCTGTGTCATTCTGGTTTGCCCTCTTCTTCCTCTATCTCCTGTAACCTTCCCTCGTCCATTTCTTCCCTCATCTGCAATACCAGTTCATGTCTGTCCTTCCTTTTTACTTTATTCACTTCACATTCTCTTCCACTTATCTGTGTTATATGTAATCTCGAAATTAATTATACAGTAATGTGACTGATATGACCTTCCTGGCCTTTCTATACTTCTTCGCAGAAAGCAGAAATTGCTGTGGCCCCACTGACCATAACATTGGTGCGAGAAGAAGTGATTGATTTCTCTAAAAACCCCTTCCCTGTCTTGGGAAACTCCAAAATGATCCAAAAAAACCTCCGAAAATCCTAAACCAGGGTCTTCTCCTTTCCCGGACCCACTGGCCTCGGATTTTGGATGTGTAATGTTTTTTTACATTGGAGAGGGCAGCGTTGTCCCTTTTTTTTGGTAAGTAATTTTTATTTAAAAGAGCAAACAGCTTTGGGGCTAAATTTAAGAACTTTTAATCATGGTTATTTAAAGGGGGTTTGGGCCCCCAGATGAAAGTCAGAGTCAGTTTCACATTAAAATTGTTTATAATTCAGTTTCATTTCTGAAGAAAACAAATTTAAAAGTTTTTTTTAAAATCAAAATCCCAAAATACCCCATCACTTCCCCTACCTTTTATTAAAATTACAAAAGGTTTACCTAAAAGAAAATAAGAAAGGTAGGGTCAGAAAATTTTGTGTCCCATCATAGGGGCAGGATCCTGATTTCCCCCCGGGCCCTTTCCTAAACAGTCCGGGCAGGTGAAAGTGATCAGGGTCTAGATATTATCTTGACACACCTTTTGGGTTTTTAAAAACCCCTGTAAACCCCTTTTTTTACACCCCCAAGGGCCCACAAAATTACTGTTTTTCCCCTGAAAACATCTCCCTGATGGCTACTTCCAGTCAGAAATACACAATCTCACAAAGCTAAGACCATCTCAGACTAGTTTCTTTAAAATGGCAACATATTCACTGTACTCCAGTGACCTCAACAATCACACAATTTCATGATCTTTGTGTTAAAACAAGAGTTGTGGAGGTGTTGTTGACATATCTGTGTAGCAAGTCTATTATCAAGTCAATATTGACCAAAAAAATCAGAGGATTGTTTCTGGCACCTTGATGAATTTATCCTTAAATCCTGAGATTTAGGGAAGTTCTGAAGGCAAAAGTGGTCCAAGTCAATCCCAACATGGTGGCCAATGAATGTTTTTCAAGTACATTCATATTTAGTAAATTAGAATATGCCTTCTGATGAAGCTCATTTGTGAGTTTGAAAATACCTTTCAAAAATAACCTTTAAGCAGGTAATAAACATAAGCTACGTTCACACTGCAGGTCTTGATGCTGAATTCCGATTATTTGGTAAAATCCAAAATTTTTTTTGAGTGGTTGTTCAGTCTACTACTACTGTTACAGTATCAGACTTCAATCTGAATGGTTTACGACTCCAAGGCAACCTGCATGCGCAGCAGCACACTGTTTACGGAAGTATTAATGGATGCCGGTGTCTATGTGTTTTTATTAAGTTGTTAAGCAATAGGAGCCGGCAGTGTGAATGTAGCCAATAAAGCCCACATTGCTGTAAAAAATTGTTTTTTTTTGTTATTGGTCTGATGTAATATTCTAATCTTAAATGTCAATTTTTCATTAGCTGTAAGCAGGTAATTATCATAATTAACACAAAATAAAGACTTGAAAAGATAAATCTGTGTCTAATTAATCTATATAAACTGGTTCACTTAGTGAAAACTATCATCTATATCTGTCATTGAACAAAATGCAGATAAGGGATTAGTTTAGCAATTCTCGGATGTTGACACAAGGGTTTCTGCACATTCAAGAAAACTTTTGTATTGTTATGTTATTGAACAGGATATTGGTAAACAGAACCTTTTTCTCTTCAGAAACTTCATTCTGTTTGAAAAAGGCCATGAACACCTCGATACTTTTGGCTAATCATACTCTTTTTTTAAACTGTGTTAGCACATGCAGCATGATATAATAATTTGGATTTGTATCATTTAACCTGTAGACAAGTGAATCAGCTAGTTAACGTGAAAAAATATGTGTGGACAAGAAAAATGTCAAGTGTATTTATCATTCTGTTGAATCTGTAACCTTTGCTTTATCTTTTCTAATGATCCTAGAAGTTACCTGACCCTTTTTCTGCCTTTCCAGGTAAGTCGCTTCAGTCCATATGAGTGGCATGCAGAGGAACCGGAGGAGGGTGCCACAGAGCCTGGCCCCACTGACCAGCCTCCCAATGAGTTTGGCATCTTCAACTCTCTATGGTTTTCTTTGGGAGCCTTCATGCAACAGGGCTGTGACATCTCACCAAGGTTGGTGTGCTTGAGACAGAAACAGTGCATTTGTGTGCACATCTGCATCGAACTGACAAAACAAAAGTTGCAATTTTGTGTCTTACACTGGATTTGTACCATTTAGAATGTTTATAGAGCTACTACCTGAGCAACATTTTAATAAAAAAACATAGAAAAGGCTTATTTTTCTTCTGTCTAAATGTGGTCGAAATTTTAAGGGGTAAATACATGGGCTAAACAAGTCAGGCTTTCAACAACATTGTTTAAGTTATATTTAAACAGGATGTATTGTCTTAAAAAGTTACAATTTCTATGTATTTTTAGGACTAAATAAAGACTGGGAGTAAATTATAGCGATAAAATAGTTTTACATGTACATCCAGTGTTTGGCACTCTCTGCTGGTTCAGATTGCTCAGTGTATTTCACCTTTCTCTGCACTTTCCAAGCTTCAACTGTGCTCATCCGATACACCAACAAAATGTGTCCTACAGACACCCAAGATTTTATAGACACAAACAAACACGCGAAACCTGCTCCCACATGCAAACAAAAAAAACCTAAAAGCGAGAACACCTGCATAAATTTCAGTGGTTGTGTTCGTACGGGCTCTGTGTGGAAGAAGATTTTCACGGTTTGCTTAGGTGTGTATGAATTTTTAATACTCCAAGGAAGAAGCAGAGTCCAGCTGTACTTTTAGAATATTTATAAGAATATAGCATTTTATAATTGATAACCTGAGAATGCAGTTTAGTGAAATATTTATGCCGAGCTTCTTCAAGACCTTTAGGGAGCAGAAGGAGAGAAGGAGTAACAGGGAACACTTCACACCATAACAAAACAAAATGCGTCTTCCTTTGTAACCTTACCTTTTCTCAATTATTTCCTATGGTGTGAAAGTAAACTACAGCAAAATAATAATGTGTGTAACCAATTGGCCACTATTTGTCAAACAAAACTTTTACCTATTAAAGATAAAAAGTTATTAAAAGTTACTTTTTGATGAAAAGATGCATCACCTCACCGCCAGTGCCATAGCTAGGTGGGACATAGATCTCTGAATGTGCCTGACCGAAGTCATGCAATGCAGACGGATCTTTGTATAAGTTGTAGTCAGAACAATTACACTATTGGGGCCATTAAGGTCACAAAGGGATGTTAAGGTCACTGACCCTACTTTCATTTGGTCAATATTTAGTTTATTGTCACTTGATGATCCAACCGTGTCACCTAACAATGCCAGAATGTAAATTGTTTTGGTCACATTTGTCAAGGTGTGAAAATCTGTGAGAACGGCTGCGGAAACAAGTCAAAGCTGCACTGTATGTGTTAGAAAAATAAAATATTGTGGGCCAACACCTCCTTTTTTCATGGTTAAAGTGAATTGCTTCTTTCTTCTCTTGAACAACCTAATTTTCTTGTCCACAATGTTCTCACTGCTATTTTCTAAACACTGTCTCCTGTCCTTTACATGTAAATTAACTGCCAAGTCTTGACCCAATGAGTTTGCTCTTCCGTGTTGGGTACTCATTTTGTGAAAATACCACTCTACTAAATATGTGTTTGGATTTTTTATACTAGGGGGTGAACCACGGTTAAATGGTATATTTGGATCGTCAGGTTAACTGAACCAAATGGATGGTAGGGCCAGTGACTAATGTTACCTTAAAGGCAACATTTGTGACCTTAACTCCCCTTTTTGTGGGTTTTCTCTGACTATAATTTTTAAGCCTGATAGTTCCAACTCAAGTTCAAAAAACGGACAAAGCCTTTTGAATGAGAGGTAAAACATCTTCAAGAAACAGGATAAGAAGTCCAGTTACCTTCTACTTAAGCACTTAAGATTCAGGTGTCAACTTCTTCCTCTAAATTCGTCCAGCCCACGATATAATACAGCTTTTGAGATGTATGCCTCACACTGATGCCGCTGTGCTGTATGCAGCGGTGCTTTGACAATAACACTGTTATTGTTTACTGTTGTTTTGGTGGTGGTATTCTCACTGCTTCTCGCACAGACATTTTTAGATGAACCCCATTGCATCCTATGTACATACTGTGAGTCACTTTTTACATTTTACATGTATTTGAAAATGTACTTCGCAGTAATTATCATTTCTGATTCTCATATGAAATCCTATCAGTGTTTGCAATGTTGCAGTCACAAAGGACTGCTTGGATGCAATATTTAGGCATCTGTTATATTTATATTTATAACATGCATTCACTCCTTGTGCGAATAATACCTCTTGCTAGCTGACGGGGTAGCTCTCTTCCTGGATGTACAGGAAGGCATGTGATGCTGCTGTCCCATTGTCCTCTTTTAGGCAGGGGAAAACCGCTTCACTTCGAGACAACGTCCCTTGGGAGCTTCTGTATCTTCTGCGAGCCTCAAAGAAAAGTCAAGCTGTGCTTGTCTTATTTCTAGCCTTTTATAAATGAATGCTGGGTACTCCAACAGCAGATCATCACTTAACTTTGTTGTTGCCTTCGATCGGCGGGTGTTCGATTGAAGGTTCAAAGTTACTTTGGATCCAAGAATTCTTGGAAGGTAGTAGCCTAATCCTCGCGGGTTTAATGGCCTTCAGCTAACGCACGGTCTCTCCATTAGCTGCGGTGCACACAGCCGGATGGAGAGAACAAAGGGGGGAACGTGCCCTTGGGTCAAAGATTCCAGCTCTGACTCCTCCTCTTCCTAGGCTGTTAGAAATAGGTTAGCGTGATGTTGAAAGGTGCAGAGGTTCATACCGGCCTTTGTGTACAGTTCAGAGTCCATGTTCATCCATGTTTCACTCCACGGCTGGGGTCCCAACACCTGACAATCACCAGCACTGAAATGATCTGCTATTAAAATCTTGGTCCCAGATACCACAGCACACCTTAAAGGGTCTAGTGGAGTCCAAAATTTTACATTTCACTGCTATTTTGGCAACAGCAGGGGGACCAATACACTATAGGACATAACTTTATACCTGACAGGTACATACTCATTGGTCTTGTTGGCTCCTTGTCAGAAGTTAATCATTGTTTTTTAAAGATCCAATGCTCCCTGTCTTGCCACTGCCTGTATTTTGATCCTCAAACAACCACAGTGACGCTATTTTCAGTGTTAACAATTATTCATGTACTTCATTTTTAGCAGTATATTCCCAGATATGCATAAAATCTTTAAAAAATATTACCTAAACCCTAACCCTTTTTTGTTTCGAAAGCAAGTTTATACCAAAAATTACTCAGTCATTCCCACTGGATCCTCATTAGCATCTTTGTTTTGTAAGGTAAAAAACTTTTCCAGCAGCTACACAAAGTTTGCTTTCTTCTTCCCCCTCTTTTGCTCTCTCATCCATCTCCTTCACAGTCCTGACACCTGTCGTCTCTCTCCTTTCCCCACTTCACTGAGACTGACAGGCCAATCCTAACCTAAGCACACTAAATGGTAGACACCCACATCAACTGCAGGCACACACACTCACAAGCACACAAACATGTAAGATGCATGCACAGACAAAATCACACACAGAAGAAAACGCCCACTGCTCAGTTTCACAACTTTCCAGCAGACACACACATAATAAATATTATTTCCCTGACTTACAGGCCTTGTGCATAAGCTACAGCTGTCATCCCAATAATTTGATACTTAACATGAAGCAGGCGTTCGTCATATAAATCAAGAAGCTATGTCAATTCCAGTACAGCCCAACTCTTGCATTGCCTGGGATTACTGCAGTCTTAAATGCCAGATTACATTTTAACAATGAGAAATCTGTCACACACATGTTTGTCCTTTGCTCCTTCTTTCCTTTTTTATCTACTTGACTTTTTAAATGAGGCAGGATGTTTCAATGCAAATTAAAGTCTAAGATGTCTCTCTTAGAGTGACAGCTCATATGATTTATCTTGTGAAGTCAGTGTAGATGTTTAATATGTAACAAGCCCCAGGAGATAAACCATATTGGTTCCACTGATATCAAAGCTGCATTTAGCAACATGGCTCTGCTCCCAGTATCATGAAAGCATGTACTGATGGAAGCACGCTGCACTTTTTTTATTTGGTTGTGAAACCCTTTTCCTGAATACCTATTAGAACTATTGAGAAGAACACATTTTAAATAGTATATCAATGATTTGAATGACCAAAATACTATATGAGGAGTCTAATGTGAAGGAAATTAAAGCATCATAACAGCATACACCATTGGTGGCTGCATATTCACTTATAGAGGTTGTATTCAGTGCTATGTGTGACTCATTTACAGTGCCTTGAAAAAATACTACTTACGATTTTTCATGTTACAACTACATACTTCAGTCTATTTTATTGGGATTTGGACTGGGCTACACAATGGATATGCTTTAAGCTGTTAAAAGCTTCCCATTAACTCTGACCAACCTTCCTGTCCCATCTGAAGAAAGGCTTCCCCACAGCATGATCCTGCCACTACCATATGTGGGGGTGATTTGTTCAGGTTGATGTGCAATGATTTCGCCACAGATGGGTCTGCCAAAAATTTATTTTTGGTCCCATTTTAGCTTTTTCTACATTGATGTGTCTCCTACATGGCTTCTAAACAGGACTTCCTATCGCTTATTTTAATAATGACTTTCTTTTTGCTACTCTTCCATAAAGACCAAATTTGTGGTGTGCACCACCTCTTGTTATGTCAACATATACTCCCACCTGAGTTGTGGATTTCTGCTTCTCCTTCAGAGTAACCATAGACTCTGATTAATAGTCTCCTTGCCTGGCTTATCAATTTAGGTGGACAGTCATGTCTGGATAGGTTTGAAGTAGGATAGGTTTCCATAGAAGATTGATTGTGCTGTGTGAGATGTTCAAAGCTTTAAAACCTATACCTACTTAAAACCTAAAATTCTCTCCTTAATGCCAGTGTATGTCGGCCACCATGTCTTGGTTGACTCTCAGTTGTTCCATACTCTTCATTTCCTCTGACAAGACCAGCTTTTTTATGGCTTGAAGCAAATGTCTATTGTTTAATAAATGCCATATTTGAGGGACAATCCCCTGACAGTTGTCTTTTTAGGAGACTCTGCTTTCTGAGCTGTGGATCATCACAGCTCGTCCAGAGTTATAGGCCTGCTGTCTGATTCTCTGATTAATGCTCTCCGTGCCTGGCTTAGATGGATAGCCATGTATTGGTAGGTTTGCTGTTGTGCCACAACTTTCCATTTGAGGATGATGGATTGAACAGTGTTCTGGGAGATATTCAAATCTTGGGAAATTGTTTTGTACTCTTAACTCTCCTTTAAACCTCTCCACAGCTTTATCCCTGACCTGTCTGATGTGTTCGTTGGTCTTCATTCTGTAACTAAACCTCTGAGGCCTTCACAGAAAAGTTGTATATATACTGCGAATAAATTTCAATAGATTGCACAGGACTCTATTTAAGGGCGTCAAAGTAAAAGGTATTTAATATAATTGCATGCTATTTTCGTCAGATTTTTATTTGTAAAAAATCTTGAAATATTCAAGGGGTATGAAGACTTTTTCAGTGCAATCCAACAGTAGAGTCCATCTTATTCACATAAATGTTTGTTTTTCAAGTCTTAGTCTATCAGGAGCTATAAACAAAGAGGCACCAATACTCAAGCCAGAGTTTAAAAGTCATAGTGACAAAAGTCAGTGACAGAACACTTGGTGTCCTTTTCAAGCTGCTGAAGCCTTTTTGAGCAAACAGAAGGAGACTTAGCTCCTCTTTCATTGATTCGAGTATGACAGCTATTTGCTATGAGAGGCTATAGCTGTGTTTTGATGGTCTTATCAGAGCTCAAACTCTCCTTCTTGTGCCTGTGATGGTCCAACCAAGCATAAACAAACACATGGATGCAACAGGAGCATGCAACTCTTCACTTTGCACTGATAACAGTGGTAGAAAAAGACTCCAAGGGAAAGAAATATAATCGGAGTGAAAATTGGTTGGTTTTATCCAGATGGGAAAGATTAGAGGTCTTTGATAGCTTTCACTTTTAGTTTTGACTTTCTTTTAGTTTTTTTGGTCAGAGTTGCTGCTGCTTCACTAAGCAACAGAATAGGTTCCCGAGAGCGTTGATTACCCCTTTCCTGGCCTACCAGGGTGTCTGGTGGGGAGAAAAGAAATGTGTCATGAAGACACATATAACTATCTGATAAAAATAACTGCACAATATGGAGCTTCATTCAGCTTAGAAGCAGTGTTTTAATGCAAGTATGACTGTTTTTAGTGTGCAGAATGGGTTTTAAATCAGGGGTTCTCTAGTTCATTCTCAAAGTCTCAGATCTGATTCCTAGATAGGGTCAAATGTCCTGGACAGCAATGAGCAAATACCTTTTATTAAGTTTTACAACTTACAAAGAAAATGACACTTTATGACATCTGTTTCTTTATGAACCTAAGAAGCTTTGGTTTCTGACAATGAATCTTAATGAGCACTCCACTTTTACAAGAAACTCTAACTTAAACTTGATTTATAATTTATACCTCAATAAATAAAGTGCCTTTTTTTACATCCAACAGTACACTAACTAAACATAAAGTGCAACACATATGGAACATCATAAT
This sequence comes from Crenichthys baileyi, assembly GCA_036173005.1. Lineage (NCBI taxonomy): Eukaryota > Metazoa > Chordata > Actinopteri > Cyprinodontiformes > Goodeidae > Crenichthys > Crenichthys baileyi. The sequence goes on from JAHHUM010002656.1 coordinate 168,857, forward strand.
AGTGCAAGAAAAAGGCAGAGAGTTGCCCCTGACATAAAAATTCCCATCATCCAGCCCACGATATAATACAGCTTTTGAGATGTATGCCTCACACTGATGCCGCTGTGCTGTATGCAGCGGTGCTTTGACAATAACACTGTTATTGTTTACTGTTGTTTTGGTGGTGATATTCTCACTGCTTCTCGCACAGACATTTTTAGATGAACCCCATTGCATCCTATGTACATACTGTGAGTCACTTTTTACATTTTATATGTATTTGAAAATGTACTTCGCAGTAATTATCATTTCTGATTCTCATATGAAATCCTATCAGTGTTTGCAATGTTGCAGTCACAAAGGACTGCTTGGATGCAATATTTAGGCATCTGTTATATTTATATTTATATTTATAACATGCATTCACTCCTTGTGCGAATAATACCTCTTGCTAGCTGGATTAAGTTTCACTGTCCTTTATGCTGACATCTGAAATAGATTTTAGTGACCAAGATGCTACTGGTGGAAAAGAGAGAAACCAGGGTAATTCAAATAAATGATATTCATCACAAAGACTTAATTAATCCCAAAATGTTGGTATAATATAAACTAAGTTTCTTCCTGGAGTCAATATAGATGTTGATGGCTGTGACCAGGAAGGATCTTCTGTAGCAGTTAGTGTTGCAGCAGATCTGAAGAATCCTGTGACTGAAAACACTTGTTGAATTATGTAGGTTGTCTGTTATTTTATTTTATTTTAAGAAGCATTCTTCTTTGTTCAATTATCTGTTGAGGCTACAGAACAAAGCCAGCCTCCTTCATTAGCTTATTAAATTTTTTCTCCTCTTTTGTTTCCCCTTTCATGGCCCCCCTTTTAAAATCCAATGAATTTAAAATTTCCTCCTCACATATAAACCCCCTTAATGATCTAGCCCATTTACTCAGGATCTGATTTTTCCATACTTTCCAACGAGCACTTCTTTCCCAGACTTCAGGTTTACTGGTGAATTTCCTAGAGTCTTGAAGTAGAATGGGGGGCAGATCCTTTTAAGTTATCAGGCTCCTCCCCTGGGGAACCAGCCCCCATTTTAGTGTGAGGCGGACCCCCTGTCTATTTTTAAAAGGCTAGGTTAAATTTTTCCTTTTTGATAAAGCTTATAGTTAGAGTGGTTTTGGTTATTCTGAGCATTTCTATTTTAGTCCCTCCTTCTCCCCCTTTTTTGGATGGATAAGGGGGGTCAGGTTTAGCCCAAAACCGGCTCAGTTTTGGGAGGTGCAAACACCCCCCCATTTTTGTTTCCTGTAGACCCCCTCTCATTTTCCAAATGGTTTAATCAAAACTGACAGAGAGAGGTATCCCCCAACGTGGGGTTTTAGTAAACAAAGGCCATCGTGGCTCTAGATGGACAACTTCTACTTTTTAAGGCTAGGTTTAAAACTTTTCCTTTTCATAAAGCTTATAGTTTGAGTGGCTTAGGTTTATCCTGGGGCACTCTGTGTTACTGCTATAGGGGTTAGGCTGCTGGGGGACTAATGACCACTTTCACCCTCTTTTTTACTTTCTCACACAACTCTTCAATTTTGGATTTTTGCTGTTTTTTTACTTTTAACTTTTTTTCTTTTTTCTCTCCCAGAACTACACCTGGGCCCGCTCGTGTCTACCCGTAACACCTTCTGGAGAGGGGAATCGTCCCCAGCTTCTGCTGGCAAAAACTTAAGCTCCCCTCCACCCCAAAGTCCATTGGCCTGTCTTTTTTAGTGTTTAACCCTTTCTCCTCCCACATAGCTACTGACTGAGCTTTTCTGTAAATAATCTATGTGCTCTTTCAACTCTAAACTTGAAAACTGGCTCAGAGTTTATCTGTTCCTTTTTCTAGGGAAACGACTAAAGGGGCTACATCCATTAACATTTATTTTCCTTCCATAGAAAGTACTCCTGGATCAGTGCTTCTTTGTTTTTTTGTGTCTCGCTTGTTCCTCTAACCTCCAGTTGGTCGTGGCAGATGGCGCTGACACGGGCGGGTTCTGGGGAGGTTTCTTCCTGTTTAAAAGGGAGTTTTCTCTCCACTGCGCTACAGGAATAATAGGGATTGCTGCAAACAAGCCCTGACTTTCCACTGTCCCCTACATGTTTTCGGGAGGAGGAAGCTGCAAGTCCCTGACTCGTGCAATCTGCTGGGGTTTCCCTTTAAAAGAAAAAAATTTTTTTCCAATTTTAATAAAAAAACAAATCGACTGCACGTTAATGATTCGGTTTAAAGGAATGTATGTACTGACTTTTTTGAAAATGCTTTAGACGCTGTGTTGTGAATTGGGGCTATATAAATAAACTGAATTGAATTTATCAAACTGAAAATGTTTGATATAAACAAAAGAAACTGGGTTAACTGCAATCACCATCGCAATTCCAACCAATAATATAACTATTTGTTTACCTTGTATGATTCAGTCATGTTCATGTTTTTCCCATTTTCCCATTTTTAATAACTTTAAGTTTTAAAAAGTCTTTAATGAACTGTATGATTAATGCATAATATTAATGGATACATGGATAAAAAAAACTAAACCAATACTTTTTGGGATTAGATTATGTTTTTTGTAAAACTCTTAAAAGTCTACCTTTTAGTTAAATCTAAGTATTTTTTTTAGAAAAAATAGTAGAAATTCATTTCAGGGTGAAAAAAATGATTCAATTTGTAAAATGAAAACTCTTGAGCTATGAATTTAAAATTCATATCATATTTCATCATTTTTACATTATCATATTATTACGAAAAGTATTGTGATTGTCCTTTACTAATTCAGCTATTAATAACTATGCCCAGACGGCCTTTGTTTTCAGACAGATATTTTATCCCCCAAAGTTTCTGGACAGTCCTCAGTGCTCCAACACAGGGTTAACTGAGCTTTAGAAAGCTGCTATAATGTTGTAACAACTCTTCACTTTAAACATATGGAGTTTTATTATTTATTTCTAAAGGACTATCCGACTCGGTAATCAATTGCTGAATCAGGTGCTTCACTGCTAAAGGACAGCAAACATTTGTTGTACGTGCTTAGTGGAAGACCTTTCAAAAGAAAACATGTAAAAAATAAAAAATATCCACAGCAACATCAACACAATGTCTCCTAATCAAGTTTGCATAAAAAGCTGAAAATACATCTGTGTCCTTTAGTCCTATTCTGTATCTTGTGGGCTACAAACAATCTGCAGTAAATTCAGATCTTGCTCTGCTGGGGGTCTTTGCACAGGGAGAGGTCTGCTGAAGTATTAGGCTAGTGTTAGCATGATTCCTTTCTCTTGATATGGCTCATTGAAAATATGGCTCATAACAGTACATTGTTTTGCTGTTACAATTACTTCTCTGTAAATAAAACCTTCAGAGTTGTTCTTTTGCTTGATAAACAAAGACTTTATTTTTAATGCCACAATTACAAATGGTTAATGTTATAGCAATATGCTGTTCTCTCCTCGGGTTTCTCCCACATGGTTTTTCGTTCGTGTGTCATATCAGCATGCACTAAAAATAAAGTGTGCACTGCAGACCTGATTGACTTGCTGTTTGGTGTGGATCTTGACTTTAAGAAAACACTGTTTCAGATGGTATACAGATGCTATACAGATCCTTTACAGTTTACCAATGAATTAAAGATCCAAATTTTCTTCAAGACCATAATCATACTGTAAAAAGAGCATATTCTCTGTAATTCACCTAAACTAACATGAATGACAGAAAAATATGTTTTCTTTGAACACAATGCGCGAACAGTGAGCTCATGATTTGAACAACAAAGACTTATGCTTTTATATGGCTGTTTTGCTCATCTCCCTCAGAATGCACTAGTGCCACTAAAACAAGTAAAGTTTTAGTAGGCAACTGTCAAGTGTCTTAAATCGCCTCTCACACTACTGCATATCCAGCTTTTCTTTTTATGGCATAGGAAGACAGGGTACCGTGGGAAAATAACGCTCTCGCATTGTAGTAACATGCACCTCACAATGTGGCATAAACAGTTTGATCACCAAATGAGCTAGGCTGCAATAAGTTCCACTGCAAGACTGTCACAGCTTTCACACACCATATCTACTGTGCATGTGCACCACTGCTATACTGTTCACACTGCAACTCAAATATCTCAGCATTGACCCAAGAATAGCATTACTTCATCCCATGCTACACTAAGCACAGTTTTACTCTGTTGAAGTGAAAGTTGAAAGTTAAATCAACTGATTGTGCTACTTTCTGATTAATTGGGCAAATAATTATCTGACCTCTTTATGGTGCTGGTACTTGAAAAAAATCAATAAAACAAGACAATGATTTTATGGTAAAAGTGATGTACCCCGTCTTTATACAGCAGAACACTGTGCATCACTGATCCAATAACACTTGCAGTATTCAGGATGGGAGCAGATCAGGCCAGCATACATACCAAGATAGGAAACAGACATTAGTAATGGATGAACCTCAGAGGCACAATGCTCTAGAGATTATAGCCTTTGAAAAGGAGCCATGTCATGCATATCATAATGTCATATCATCTTTCTATCTCCTCAGTTCATTTCCTCTAATCCCCCAGTCCCTTGTTCACCTTCGCAAGCAGGTACACTCACAATGTCAAACCTTACATCAGAAATAGGCTTTAGCCACACAAACTTTATCACAGTTTAGATATTAGATTCTGTTTAGCTCTAATATTTATTTATTGCTGCTTTGAGAATGCGCACATTTGTTATGATTGTATAGATTGTATAAATATTTTTACCTCACAAAAGCAATACGAATAGAGAACACAATCATAAAATAAAATTGTGTTTTTATTTTAAGAATTTAAACACACAGACTTTCCGTTATAGTGCACAACATTCTTAAGATATAATAATGTTTTGTGAGAGTATAGCAGGAAATGTTCATCATCAAAAATTGATGAAAACCCAGAATCCCTTAGGAGATAAAGAAAAGATGCGGCCGAGGCATGGTAGGAGTTGAATCGAGAGTGAGGAAGAAGTTCAAACCTATTTTTCCCTCAAGATCTCTCTGAGAGATCCCTGGCAAGTGAAATGAATGAAAATGGTCCGCTGACAAGTATACAGAGGGGGGATATCAAGAATGCAGTTTAATGAGATTCCCTATGACATGGCGGCAGAAACATACTGCAGGGGTCCACGCCTTTCCACTCAGCTTTCAAACTATTCGTGCAGACAAAGGCTGGAGAGGGAAGAGTATATGTATAGATTCCTCATTTCTCCTGAAAAATAAGAATTGGTAAAGGAATTTATTCATGTTCATTGTTCCTGAGTCACAATAATCACAACCACTTTATTTATCTGAGTCTATTTTCCTTAACCTCCTATTCCAGTTGTGCTTCTACAGTGCTTTGCAAAAGTATTTGAATCTGTTTTGTTTTTGTATCTGTTTTTGTAACTTTTTTACATTTTGTCAAGTTAAAATCGCAACGTCAAAGTCCAAGCTTTGACTGGGACATTCTAATACATGAATATGCTTCATCTAACCATTCCATTACAGCTCTGGCTGTATATTTTTCCTGTATTTAGCTCCATCCATCTTTCAAGCAACTCTGACCAGCTTCTCTGTTCCCTCTGAACAAAAGCATCCTCACAGTATAGTGCCGCCACCACCATGTTTCATATCTGGGATGGTGTATCAAGGGGCATGTTAGGTTTTAGTTTCCTGCCACACAAAGGTAATAATATGTTGCTAAAAAAAATTAAAACATTTTAGTAACATCAGTCCCACCATGACTCAAACTGTAAACAGGACTTCCTAAAGCCTTTTTTGAACAAGAGTTTTCTGCTTGATATGGAAATTATTCAAATAAATATTATTTTCTATTCAACCAACAAGTTAATTTCTATCAGGAAATAGCACAAGCATCTTTTAGTAGATAATAAGTCTTAGGGAAGTGGTATCGTTTTAAATAACACAAAATCCTATTGCCATTTTATGAAGGCACAGGGTTCTTTCCAGTTAAGAGCAAAAAAAAAGATTAATTAATATAAAACAAAAATTTTAACTTCCTTAATTAGGGCAAAGCGAAACAGTAGGCAACAATTCAGCCCTCGTTTTGTGAAATATGTAATGTAAGTGTCACTTTCCTGTTTGGTTAAACAGTAGGCAAGATAACACTTGGCATAAGTGGTAATATTCTTTATGGAAGTATTTCCGTTTGAATCAGTCGTGTAAATATATTATTTTCTTATTGTCATTGTTTTTAAGGCCGACTTGACCCACATGCAGAGAACACTCAGACAGAGAAACGTAAACTAAAAGTTTTATTACTCAATTCAGAAGTAGGGATATGAAGAGCGAAACAGGCCGGTCGTCAGACTGCAAGAGATACGACAGAGATGAACAAGAGAATCAGGTAGGATATCTCGTTTCTTTGATCAATGCTCACTGTTCCAGTGGTGATCGATCCGTCGGGGGTGACACAGGTGCGAGTCGGGAACGTGTGCCTGTGCTGACTCGGCTGGAGCTTTCCGATGGTCCAGGTAAGCCGAAGGGGGGTGAACAGGTTGCGCTTAAACAGCCTGGAGGACTCACAAGGGCAGCTGCCAGACCAGAAACAACCCAGATTCCAGATTCGACAGAGTGGTCTTCAAGGGAGGGATTCCCAACTCAGCAGCTCGGCTTGAACAGCTACAGCAGACAAAACACTCAGGCGTACAAGTGCCAGCGAGCCGCCCTCATATAGTCCTCCAGCTGATGAGGCAACGATGTGCACCTGTCAAACTCTCCGATCTGCAGCTCCAGCGCCTCTTAGAGGTGAGAGAAGGTTAGTAGCTGGCAAGTTGAAAACCAGACTGTGACGCCACCTCCCCCCTAACGACCGCCACCTGCCGGCCTCGAGGAACCGGCCTGGGAGGCCCAGAAGTCCTGGACGAGAGTAAGGTCCAGAATGAAGGATCTGGGGACCCAGGAGTGATCCTCCGGACCGTAACCCTCCCACTCAGTGAGGTACTGCCACCCGCGGCCCCGTCGACGGGAGGCCACGATCCAACAGACCGAGTAGGCGGGGTGGCCCTGGAAGTCCTGGGCGGGGGGAGGGGACACGGCCGGAGGGCAAAGTGTGCTGGTCTGGACCGGCTTAACTTGAGAGACGTGAAAAACAGGATGAATCCGGAAACTGGTGGGTAAACGAAGTCATACTGAGGCAATAGCTTCTGGGAGATAGCTTTCGGGACAGGGACTTGAGGGGAACGTCCCGTGTGGATAGCCACACCTGCTGACCCGGTCGGTAGGCCGGGGCCGGGATGCGCCGCCGGTCAGCGTAGCGCTTGTTCTGGCCGCTGTCCGATGCAGAGCCTTCGTCGCCGCACTCCAGATGCGCCTGTTCCTGCGGATGTGCTGTCGTGCTGATGTTACTGTGATCTCCTTCTCATCGGACGGAAACAAGGGTGGTTGATATCCCAGTGAGACTTCAAACGAGGTGAAACCAGTTGCCGCTGAGACATGGGAGTTGTGCGAGTACTCGACCCAAGGCAGGTAGGTGCTCCACTCGGCGGTGTCGGAGGATGTAACGCAGCAGAGCGCCGCCTCCAGTTCCTGGTTGAGCCTCTCCACCTGCCCGTTGGTTTGTGGATGGAACCCGGACGTCAGTGAAACCTTCGCCCCCAGAGCTGTGCAGAACTCCTTCCAGAGTCGGGCGGTGAATTCGGGTCCCCCGTCTGACAGCAAGTCCTGAGGTATTCCATGGAGCCGGAACACATGTTTAACCAGGAGCTTGGCGGTCTGGAGGGCTGAAGGTAATCTCCTGAGAGGGACAAGATGGCAGGCCTTGGAAAACCTGTCCACAATGGTCATAATGGTGGTCATACCGTGAGAAGATGGTAGACCCAGTCACTTCAACATTGCAGTGGACCGAAGTCCACTGCGATGTGGGACCAAGGTCAAAGGGGAATGGCCAGTGGTTGCAGAATGCCCGCAGGTGGGCGGTTCAACGTATTATTCCACGCGCAGACTGGGCAGGCGGAAACATATTCTCTGACCTTTTGGTGCAGCGTGGGCCACCAGAAGCGTCTGGTAATCGCTGCAATAGTTCGACTGGCTCCTGGGTGGATGTCGAACCTTGAAGAGTGGAACCAGGGGACGAACATGCGGTTGGACGGTCTGGTTCCCGGGCCCGGGTCAGCAAGGAGGCCCTGCTGCACGCAGTCCTCGATCTCCCAGGTTATGGCCCTAACGGTACAGCTGGGAGGCAGGATGGCCGCGGCCTGCTTCTCAGAGTCGTCAGAGATGAACTGTCGAGACAGGGCATGGGGCTTAACGTTCTTGGTGCCAGGTCTGTAAGAAATTAACAGATTAAATCGAGAAAAAAAAAGAGACCAACGTGATTGACGGGAATTTAACCATTTGGCAGACTGGATATACGACAGGTTCTTATGATCGGTCCAAACCAGCAGCCTGTCCCCGACAACGTAGTTCCTCTCCGCCGCCGCTAGACGGCGGGAGAAGAAGCCGCAGGGTTGGAGTTTGCCATCCTGGCTCTGACGCTGGGAGAGCACCACTCCCAACCCAATGTCCGAGCCATCCACCTCCAACGTGAACTGTTTTCCTGGATCCGGGTGGATGAGGACCGGGGCCCAGGCGAACTTGCTCATTAGCTGGTTGAAGGCTGCTTCAGCCTCTGGTGGCCAGGTGAAGGGGACCTTGGTGGATGTCAGTGCCGCCAGGGGGCTGTAGTCCTGAATAAACCTCCTGTAAAAATTTAGAATCCCAGGAAGCATAACTGTTTCCGAGTGGTTGGGGCTGGCCAGTGCTCCACGGCCTTCACCTTGTCAGGGTTGGCGTGAACCTGCCCACCTTCGAGGACAAAACCTAAAAAGATGATGGAGGGTCGGTGGAATTCGCATTTCTCGGCCTTGACAAAGAGCTGGTTCTCCAGGAGGCGCTGTTGGACCAAGTCGGCGGTGCTCCCCGACAGTTCTGGAATAGATCAAAATGTCGTCCAGATACACAAAAATGAACACGTTCAAAAAATCCCTCAGCACACCATTTACTAGAGTCTGAAAATCTGCAGGTGCATTGCACAAACCAAATGGCATCACCAGGTACTCATAGTGTCCCAGTGGGGTCTTGAACGCCGTCTTCCACTCATCCCCCCGGCGGATCCGAACTTAATGGTATGCGTTTCTAAGGTCGAGCTTGGTAAAAATAGTTGCCTCGTGAACGGGCTCGAAAGCAGACGAAAGAAGAGGTAACGGGTACTTATTTTTAAGTTCTGCCCCCTATAGTCGATGCAGGGGCGTAAGGAGCCGTCTTTCTTACCGACATAGAAAAAACCCGCTCCGAGAGGAGACGAGGACAGCCGAATTATGCTGGCTGCGAGAGACTCGGCTATATAATTCTCCATTGCCCCCCTCTCTGGTCAAGAGATCTTGTATAACCGGCTGGAGGGCAACGGAGCCCCCGGTAGGAGGTCGATTGCGCAGCCAAGGAGGAGGTAGAGACAGGGCCCGTGTCTTACTGAAAACGGAACTAAGATCATGGTATTCGTGTGGCATCCGGGTGAGATCAGGTGGTTCGTCCTCCACCCACTCCACAGATGTTCTAGGGGTGACAGCTGACCGCAAACAGGTCGACAAACACCGGGCAGATCAGGACTCGATTCTTAAATCAGTCCAATTTAGGTGAGGGTTATGGGCCTGCAGCCACGGGAAACCCAGGACTAATGAGGCCTGGGAAATGGGAAAAACAAATAGTGCAACGTATTCTCTGTGATTTCCAGATAATACTAATTCAATGCGTTCAGTTCTGTGTGTAATACTGTGGAGTAATACTGTGCCAGCGAGCCTCCCTCATCCAGCTGATGAGGCAACGATCTGCAGCTCCAGCGCCTCTTAGAGCTTAGAGAAGGTTAGTAGCAGGCAGGTTGAAAACCAGACTGTGACACTTATAATTACTTATCTTGTGATTTTGCTTTACATTTCTTCAGTGATCAAATACAGCAGCAGGGTAGGTTGCTATTGTTTCTTTTTTCTGGTCTAATTGTCAGCGTCAGTTTGCTTCCACCATAACCTGTGTTATTATTAGCCATATTAGCCTCCGATGCCTGTACAACTAAATGGAGAAGTAATGGAGGGGGGCCCACTGCTTTGTTTTGTTGCTTCACTATTTCATAGCCGCTTGGGTGGTCAGCCGATTAACATTTTCTTGCATTGATTTGTTTGGCAGTAGAACGGAGAGTTGCGTGGTTCGGGACTGCGCTCCTGGGAAGCACATCTCAACTGAGCTTAGATCAATAGAACGGCATCATTGGGCTGTCCATTTTCATGAAGCTGATATGTCAACAGATAGAATTTGCTTGTGTCGTCTGGAAGGTTTACTACTTCACTGTTGCAGATACAAGAACTTTACTGACATGTTTAAGTTATTGTTAAACATCAGTGTTGGCTTGTAGCATTGGCGTGGTTAGTATATGTCCGCCTGCCTTATAGGGAAGGTTCCTCTGAATCACCAATTTGTGTTTGCCTTGTTGGCTAAAGAGTCTCAATATCACCCCACCCCCTGTCGGGCAGTGTGTGAGCAACTGCTATGTTGTTGCGTACGATGAATTGCCCACCCGCCTCAGAGTGTGACAGGCAAATGGTTGTCCTGGAACCTGACAAACCTGTCGGAGGGCCTGTGTATCCATGATGTTATTTATTCCCAACTTATAAAAGTGAATAAATCTTACTTTAAGACAATGATTGATTCCCAGCACAAATTAGTTATTTGTTTTAGATTTTTGTCCAGTTATGAAAGAATTAATTTTGGCATTTCTACATACATTATGCTAAATTCACCATCTTACAGGGCTTTGATATTTTATTTTCTTAGCAATACAAGGCGTGTCATTAGATTGTTGTTTATCGTTGGTTATTTGATGGACACAATTTTCTTCCTCATCATAGCTTCATTTTACATGTTCCTTTGGAGAAGTTGTTTCTTTGATCATGTCAAACCAGAGAAAGAGAACAATGCAGGCTTTTCATAAGACCCCTCACAAATGAGCTCAGAAGCTTTTTTTCTGGCATTTTGGCTATTTATGCTTTCGTTGTGCTATTGAGCACAAATTACTGAGCTGTATTTGTTACCGTTCATGACTTTTATTGGCATAAACTGATCAGTTATTATTTAATTCTGCTTCTCCATGTAAGTGTATGAACACCAGCATTGTCATTATATCATTGTGTGTATGTGTGGTAAGTTACTATCACGGGTCCATTGGTATTCAGTGTGGGTCCCTCCCTCTGTACTGCAGTCATCTCTGCAGTCTTCAAGACACAGCAACACACACCCGTATGCATCTCTACATTCATTTTCTTAGTTTTGATCTATTCATCTTTCTTTGTTTATGTCTTTTGTATATAACTAATGTTTTAGCTCTTTTAAATTCACATTTCTTCACAGATTTTCCATGCTTATATATTACGGTGATATGACTACATGCAGAAGGGTGCAAACATTTTCTGTCCTTTGCAAACACAGCAACTTGTTTTTCCTGCACCTTTCAATTCATGTACATCTCCATTATGTAACTGCTGTCATCGGAAATGAGCATATTCACCCACATTAACCTTCCATTGTCACTGTGACCTTGATAGGGTAGTTGCGCCACCAACCTGTCATCTCTTGGCCCACATCCTTATGGATTGATGATAATGGTTGGGCGGCTTCACAGTGGCGCAGTTGGTAGCACTGTTGCCAAGCAGCAAGAAGGTCCTGGGTTTCGACTCCCGGCCGGGGGTCTTTCTGCATTGAGTTTGCATGTTCTCCCCATGCCTGCGTGGATTCTCTCCGGGTACTCCGCCTTCCTCCCACAGTCCAAAAACCTGACTTAATGGTGATGGTCAACTAATCTCTCTAAATTGCCCTTAGGAGTGAAGGGTGTGTGCATGTTAGTCCTGTGTGTCTCTGTGTTGCCCTGTGATGGACTGGCGACCTGTCCAGGGTGTACCCGACCTCTTGTCCGTAGACCGCTGGAGATGGGCACCAGCCCAACCGTGACCCTGTACGGAAGAAGCGGGTATAGAAAATGAATGGATGGATGGATAATGGCTGGCCTGGTCAAACATAATATTGAACAGCAAAATGACAGACAAACAAGTAAAAAAGTATGGCTTCAGATATATTTTTTTGGATTGAAGATCTTGTACAAAGATAGCCCATTGATTGTGAAAGATCCAGTGTAAAAGAAGGAGAAGTGAAAAACTGATCTCAACCTAACATTCTCAGGAGGGTTGGGCATGTCAATAAACATCTGAAATTACAGCCTTCTACTTTTGTGGGCTTGTGTGTGCATTCTGGGGTGTCAGCTGTTGCTTGGGGGCAAATGTGCACTTGCGAAGTGTGTGTGTTTCATATGGGTTAGTATTTGTCAGTGTCATGTGACCGTATGGAGGAAATAACCATGGGTGTGTTAAATACTTAATAGGAGCAGCAACTCCTGCTAATGGCATGACTAACTAACTGAAGTAATGGCTAAGTAATAAATAATGTGTCTCAAGGTCACTGATTGGAAGCCAGTTGCTCATATGGATTCATTTTATTTATGATTCACCTTCTTTATAAATCTCGTGAGTCTTTCCTTGCGACTGATTACTGGAGTTTTCTTTCACATTCACCCTGCAGCAACTAATCTTTAATCTGTTAATCATCTTTTTTCAGCTAATTCTGTGGGCTTCCTGCTCTTCAATTGAGCTTCATTTGTTGTGAAGTATTTAAGCCTGCTTCAATCATTTTCATCAGTTCACCTTGTTTGGCATGAGTGGTCAGTGTGAGAAAAACATAGGTCCATGTAAACAATGTAAGATTATAACAATGTGTTTGGGAGCAAATAAATCCTTTTTTTTTGTTTACATACACTACCAGGGAAAAGTTGTAGAATGCCTTTCTCATTTAATGGTTTTCTTAATGTTTATGACTATTTACATTGTACGTAGATTCTTACTAAAGGCATCAAAACTGTGAATGAACACATATGCAATTATTTATCAAACAAAAAATTCTGAAAGGACTTTAAATATGTTTTATATTTTAGATTCCTTAAAGTAGCCTCCCTTTGCTGTGATGACTGAAATATTAATGAAATATTAACGTTTGGCCATCTCTCAATGAAACTGGGAAGTTTTCAGCACTACCAAGTTCCTAAGCAGATGCCAATTTTAGCATCTTTAGCTTTTGAAGCTCAAAACACTCGCCTTCATATCGGGGGCTCATAATAATTTATTAGACTATCTGCATCTGCACCAAATGAAATCACGTACTGAGAATAACTGAACAGTGCATTAGCAAAAACCAAATGAAAAACAGGACACATATTGATTCTGAGTGAAATGAGACCATGCAAGAAACCTTCTGTTGTTTTCCACTGAGTTCTAAATTTTAACTACCACATAACTATGTTTCTTATTCAGCTTACTATAGTCTTGAACACATTGCCAGAATAAAGGGCAGAGGTGTGGACTCAAGAATCGAGATGAGTCACAAATAGAAAATTTAATAGACTTTGGACTTTACATTGTGTTTTACACTTCACTTGGACTTGAAACAGTTGACTTGAAAAGATTTGATATTTTTCATTTTCATTTCATTTTTAAATGTTTAAAACAGATGGTTAGCATTGCAATTTCATAACCCTGCATTTGACCTTTAATGGCAGCAATAGTTTGCGATAGAATTACTGTGAATTTTACATGATAATGTAACTCCCTTATTCAGACTTAATAATTTCCTTATGTAAATAAATTCCTTGTAAAAATAATTTGATTTGTTATGGTGGTAATTTGATGTTACTTACATAATATTGTTAAATCGGGTTTGTACTGTTGCAGCTGGTTAACATGAAAATAGTTTTATTCTGTATAGAAATCCGGTTTTTATTGTGGATGAGCTCTGATTTTCAAGCAATTTTGAAGGTTACTTCCTCTTGCTGGTTGCTCTGGCAAACAAAAAAGACCTTTTAAAATGATTTAGAAATCTCAAAAATATTATTACTCTTATGAAATTGCATAAATAGTCAAATGACTTAAGACTCAAAATAAAAAAGTTTTGGATAGAATAGAATAGAATAGTGCAACTGAGTAAGATAATTTAAAAAAAATTACAACATGTGCTGGTATTTTTGTGCATAAAAAACAACAATAGATAATTTGCAAGAAATTAAAAACTGTGCAAATAACAGCAGGAATGTAAACACATTCAGTTTTATGGGAGCAGTAATCGTTATAAAGTCCAACAGCTGTTGGGAGGAAGGACCTCCTGTAATGCTCCTTTGTGCACCTTATGACCAGTTCTTGAATCACTGCACTGGTTCCCTATTTGTAAAAGAATATATTTTTAAATCCTGTGATTCGTCTATAAAGCACTAAATGGTCTTGGACCAAAATACATTTCTTAATTACTTGTTAAGTATGAACCACTTAGAAGCCCTCAGGTCTTCAGAAGCTTTTTTGCTCAGTGTTCCCAGGACCAAATTTTCTTTTGATTCTGATCTAAGGAAAAATGAAATGAAAACCTTCACAAATCCTCCCTAATGGAGATATACAATGGCTTGTAAAAGTATTCATACCCCTTGAACTTTTCCACATATTGTCACATTACAACCACAAACAAATATATTTTATTGGAATCTTATGTGAAAGACCAACACAATGTGGTAAACAATTGTGAAGTAGAAAGAAAAGTATACATGATTTCTTTTTTTTCTTACAAATAAAAAACTGAAAAGGGCATTATGCAAAATATTCAGCCCCCCTGAGTCAGTACTTTGTGGAACCACCTTTTGCTGCAATTACATCTGCAAGTCTTTTAGGGTATGTCTCTACCAGCTTTGCACATCCAGTGACTGAAATTTTAGCCCATTCTTCTTTGCAAAACAGCATAAGCTCAGTCAGATTAGATAGAGAGTGTTTGTAAACAGCAGTTTTCAGATCTTGCCACAGATTCTCGATTGGGTTTAGGACTAGACTTTGACTGGGTCATTAATAAAAACATTAATACATTTTGATTTAAACCATTCCATTATAGCCCTGACTTTACGTTTAGGGTCGTTGTCCTGCTGGAAGGTGACACCCCCCCCCCATCCCAAGTCTTTTCTCAGACTCCAACAGGTTTTCTTCCAAGATTGTCCTGTATTTGGCTCCATCCATCTTCTCACCAACTCTGACCACCTTCCCTGTCCCTGCTGAAGAGAAGCACCCCCCAGAGCATGATGCTGCCACCACCATATTTGACAGTGGGGATGGTGTGTTCAGAGTGATGTGCAGTTCTAGTTCTCCACCACACATAGCGTTTTGCATTTTGGCCAAAAAGTTCAATTTTGGTCTTGTCTGACCAAAGCACCTTCTTCCACATGTTTTTTGTGTCCCCAACATGCCTTCTGGCAAACTGCCAACAGGACTTCTTATGGTTTTCTTTTAACAATGGCTTTCTTCTTGCTGCTTTTCCATAAAGACCACATTTGTGGTGACATAGTTGTCCTGTGGGCAGATTCCCCCACCTGAGCTGTGGATATTTGCAGTTTGTCCAGAGTCACCATGGGCCTCTAGGCTGCATCTCTGATCAGTGCTCTCCTTGTTTGGCCTGCAAGTTTAGGTGGACGGCCTTCTCTCGGTAGGTATACAGTTGTGCCATACTCTTTCCATTTCCAGATGATGGATTGAACAGTGTTCCGTGAGATGTTCAAAGCTTGGGAAATCTTTTTATAGCCTAAGCCTGCTTTAAACGTCTCCACAACTTTATCCCTGACCTGTCTGATGTGTTCCTGAACTTCATGATGCTGTTTGCTCCCCAGTATTCTCTTAACCAAACTCTGAGGCCGTCACAGAGCAGCTGTATTTGTAATGAGATTAGATTACACACAGGTGGACTCTATTTAGTCATTAGCAATCATCAGGCAACTCTGAATTCAGTTGGTTGCACTCAGAGGAAAGGGGGCTGATTATTTTTGCGCACCACACTTTTCAGTTTTTTTATTTGTATAATGTTTTAAATGCATGTTCGCATGTTCTCACTGGGTACTCCGGCTTCCTCCCTCATGACTGTTAGGTAAATTGGTCTCTTTTAATTGCCCTTAGGTGTGAATGAGTGTGTGCATGGTTGTTTGTCCTGTGTGTCTCTGTGTTGCCCTGAGATGGATTGGCAACCTGTCCAGGGTGCACCCAGCCTCTCGCCCATAGACTGCTCGAGATAGGCACCAGCTCCCCTGTTACCCACTATGGAAGAAGCAGTATATAAGATGAATGAATGAATTAATTAATGTTTTAAATCAGGTATTATTTCTCTCCACTTCACAATTGTATACCACTTTCTGTTGGTCTTTCACATAAAATTCCAATAAAAACATATTTATGTTTGTTGTTGTAATGTGACAGTGTGTGGAAAACCTCAAGGGGTATGAAAACTTTTACAAGCCACTGTACAGAGCTCCTCACATGGCAAAGCAAGTGGACCTTGCTAGGTTCCTGGTTTAATCCGCACCAATTTCTCTAAACCTTACATCTTTCAGAAGCAGAGCTCATACATTCACATTGAACCCGTCTGCTAACGTAACCCACTTACCTAACCACACCGGCTTTTTGACGGGGTTGTTATCCGACCTGACACAAAATGAGAAATGGAACTTAGCAAACTGACTGTACTTCAAAGGAAAAACAATGGTGTCTCATAGCATTCTCCAAAAAATAAACAAATATAGCATTGCTTACAATTTCAAGCAATAATCACAAAATGGGCTGTCCAGGTCCTGGGCTCAGTCGGGTTTGTTTCTTGCCTGGATGTAAAGCTTTGTTCTTTCTTTTTTTAAAGTGCTGAGGGTCTGGATTTAAACCCAGAAACAAACCCTAGCGTGAAAAACCAACCCTGCTTCCCCCATGGTGAGTCAGCCAGTCAGGAGTGGAGTTCTGGGCAACATGGAAGCTGCACCATATTATCAGCCAGTGAGCTTACCAGAGATCTCTCTCTGTGATTGCAGAGGATAACACATATGTGGGAAAAAAAGGAAAACATGTAACCTTTTCAATTAAAACACTGTCTTCTAATAAGTACTATGCACATTAAGGGATTTTGTCAGAGGCATTTTTACATTAAGAATTTTAGACATTATGAATGTAAAACACAATTAACGAATATAAAATAGTTAACCTCGTGATTCCACGTTTTGTTTCACCAGAGTCAGTGCAGCTTTAGGTGGCTTTATATTAACAAAATGATACAATAAAAGTTTAGAATGTAAGGAAATCATCATTGGTACTTTGTGAGAAAGATTTTGTTTATTTTATGAAGAAGGGGATTTTTGACACCAACGAAAAAAATTCAGCAGACCATTTGAAGTTACAGAAAAGCAGAGGCTCTTAGGAGATGAAAATGTCAGAGTTCAAGGGTTGGTTCACTCAACCTTTGTTAGATCTGGGACTACTTTATGAAACCTGTTTTGTTTTCTCCCTTAACTATTGAAACGAATGAATGTGTGGGTGATTTGAGTGCATTTGAAAGCAGATTTAGTTTAAACTGTCCAGAATACCAATAATAAAGCAACTCCGTGTATTTTGTTGGTGGGTTCATCAGACAGTGTAATGAGTGACGAATCACCTGCAGTGGTCCTTATTAGAAAACCATGCCTAAAAATTATTCTCAATTAGTCCCCAGGAAAATAAGTTCGGGTGAAACAATACACAAATACACTTCAGTCAGGTGAGAAAAATACAGATGCACTGGATAAGAATAAAAGTATCGCCTAAAGCAGAGTGTTGCTGAGAGAGAAAGCCAGAGAAAAAAGAAGTACACAGAATGCTATTAATCTTTCACGCAGAGGAAAGGGGAGGCAATCTGTTGGCTATCATAGATGATACATGACCTGCGTTAGAATGATTTGCCTGTTGCATACCAACACACACTCCAAAACAAGTCATGGAGGTGGCACAGCCATTAATGGCATGCCTCCCAAAACTGCCCTCCATACTAGCTAATGGAGGGGAACACACGGTAGTGAAAATAGACACCATATATTCTCCAACTTTACTCCATGGCCACACTGTGGATAGTAACCCCCTGTTTCTTTGGTAATAAATAATTATATATGGAAGGAATCAGTTGTACATGGAGAAAAGCCACTCATGTACAAGACGAAGATTCAAGGTTTGACCTGTGCTATCTTCATTTTATATGGAAGACCAAATAATCAGAAAATGATTTATATTAAATCATTTAAAGGGGGCATTATGTCCTCTGACACTCACCACATTTACAGGTCTCTGACATAGATTACATGTGCTGCAGCACTGTTTCTTTTCTTGCCGTGTATGATGCGTGCTGAAAAAAAAACATCTTACATGGATCTAAGCATGAGGAAATCGAGCTCATTTTATGGAACATCAAATTCTAGCACTTCTTTCAAGTTTGTGTGTCGCTTTTGAAGCACACTATACTTATTTAATGTGTATCAGGATGAAGGGTGTAAAACTCTATGTTCTACTGCATCAGGGTGTCGCTTCAGAGTGGTGATGGTAAAAATGTCAACAGCAGCCTGGCTTAGCTATTGGTCAGACAGTCTGTGCTACTGTAACAGATGCAAAGGAAGATGCTGGAACAGCATGCCTTCCTACAACACTGAAATACAAGGCAGATAAGAAATAGTGTAATGGGTATTAAGCTGCTGCCAGAATTGCACTGTATAATGCTGCATAATATAGCACTGTGAGCCATCCCAGTCTCGAGACAAAATGAGGAGTAGGCAGAAAACAAAGTATTATATTATTCTCATGTGAATACTGCTGGGGGTGAGCAACAACTTTATGTTTAAACTTGGCCACTTACTTCTGAAGTTCACTTATTTTAAAGAGTAGCCAAACCCCCAATGAACTTTTTTTGCAGATAAACTGTATAAATTGGGTCTTAAGGGTGCTATCTTTATGTTACTGTACTATTTTTTTACATTTTCTTGTAAGCTTGTTTAATTCTGCAATATTTGTCCTGAAACCATCTTAGTGCTGCCCTCTTTGGATTAAATGGTGGCTACTGCAGTTAGATTTTCCTATTGGTTCAAACAAAACAGCTTGGTACATGTCTACATCACAGCCCCACATTAGGGTATAAAACCATCTCACTCAGATACATACCCATTCAGTCCTCCACTGCCTCAGCAGTGCTGGCTTCAGGCATCGTTGAGTGAGCGCCTTGAGCCAGCGGCTTGAACTGATAAGACTGGCCAACTGGGCTCCACAAAGCCTCCCTTAAACTCAGGTGACGAGGGAGTGAAAAATCCTCCACCTCAAAAGATTTATCCTTGGCGAAACTACCAGCGTCGCTCTGCTCACTCTCCATGTTTCAATATGTTAGATTAAGCTAGCTGCCACTTTACCTCGTCCTCCTGACCACACCCCACTTACTCCCTCCATTCATCCCTACACTTGGCACTGCCCCTCCATTTCTCTTGGCACTGCCCACTTCCGTGGCATTTTTCAAAATGTGTCTGGGTGCAGGGTTATGCTTTTACGTCAGGTTTAGCTACACTTTAAGTTCCTACAGAAACCAGCACATTTTCTGACAAACTGCTATTTTTGTATCAATATTGAACCAATCAGCAACAGAAACTATGGTTTCCCATCTGCTGAGGACATCTGTGTTTTGGGGAATGTTTATGAACTTTTCGATTAATTTCAACATCTGTATTCTATAAATTCATATTTGCGTGTCTGTACATGAGCCTAATAAGTCATAATAAGAGACACTCAGGCCTTTGAATATCAGCAGAATGCAAAGTTTCTCCATACAAAAATGACAATTTGCACACCCTTTCATTAAGATCAGGTTGATGATTTTTCCAAATTATTGGCTGGCCTGCAGTTTAATATTTAGTTGCACGTAAGAGTGGTTTTTGGTTTCAAAAGAGCTACCTTCTCAATGAGTTTCTATCTAATAGAGCACTTCACTCCCCCCAAGCTCCGCCAGAGGGGACTGCGTGCTCCGCTCACAACTGTCCACCTGCCAAATGTCCACTCCCTGTCAAATTAAACAAACAAGCTGCTCCTTCTCGGCACAAGAAATTTGGATCTCCGCAGATTTGCCTCCCTCTGCTTCACTGAAAGCTGGCTTGATGAAAACATCTCAGACTGTGCACTACAGATGCTGGATTTCAAGGTATTTTAAGCAGACCGCAGCCTGGAGAGGAGGTGAAGAGGACAGGAGGAAAAATCGTGCTTTTTTATACAGGTACATCTCGATAAATTATTTAATCTCCATATATTTTATGAGATTCATATCACATAGAGTAAAATATTTCAAACTTTTTTTTTTTTGTAACTTCGATGGTTATGGCATACAGGTAAAGAAACCCCATAATTCAGTGTCTCAGAAAATTAGAATATCACATTAGACCAATAAAAAAAGGATGTTTTAAGCACAAATGTCAGGCTTATGAAAAGTATGCCCATTTCTATGCACTCAATACTTGGTTGGGCCTCCTCTTGCATGAATTACTGCATCAGTGCGGCGTGGCATAGAGGTGATCAGCCTGTGGCACTCTGTAGGTGTAATGGAAGCCCAGATTGCTTTCATAGCTGCCTTCAGGTCATCTGCCTTGTTGGGTCTGGTGTCTCTCATCTCAGTCTGGGCACTGGTCAAGTCCTGCTAGAAAATATAATCAGCATCTCCATACAGCTTGCCGGCCGAGGGAGGCATGAAGTGCTCTAGAATTTCCTAGTACATAGCTACATTGACTGTGGACTTCAGAAAACCCAGTGGACCAATACCAGCAGATGGCATGGCACACCAAATTATCACTGACTGTGATGACCACTGACTGGTAGCTGTTTACATCCCACCATAAGCCTGCACATCAGAGGCTGAAAAACAGCTTGCTGAGCTGATAACAGACGTTGAAAAAAAACACCCAGGATCTCTCATCATTATTTTTGGGAATTTTAACAGTGCTAGCTTTTTTAAATGAACTACCAAAATACAACAGCAAGTGTCCCACTAGAGACACAATTACACTGGATGACTATTACTCTGTTTTAAAAGAAGCATACTGCGGTGTCCCCCATGCAGATTTAGGACTCACTGACCGATGTCTGCTTCATCTCATCCCAACATACTGGCAAAAACTGAAAATCTCTGAGCCTGTGGTGAGTGTTGTAAGGAAGTGGACTGATTAGTCAAAGCAGATGTTACAGGAGTTTTTTTTAAGCTTCAGCCATGGACCTGAGTGAGCTGTACAACCCTCTCCACTCTGACACCCTGCCTGCACTAAAGATCACTGACAAAGATGTAGGAACCCCCCTTTCTTGGAACCTGAGTCGGTCATCACACATAGATACCGTTCGGTAGTAGGCCCAGCAGAGATTGCCCTGACTGCAGCAACTCAAGAAGTACAGCTTTCCACAGGAGCTGTTGGTAATCTTTTACACTATTTTGTGAACATCCATCCATGTGTGGTTTGGCACACCAACAAAACAGGACAGGTCCAGACTTCAATGACAAATTTGTTCAGCAGAGTGGATCATTGCGGCTGACCTTCCCTCTGTCCAGGACTTTTACAGATCTAGGGTCAGAAAAAAGAGAAGCTAACATCTCTGCTGACCTCTCACATCCTGGACACAAATTGTTTGAACTTTTAACTTCAGAGCATTATTATTGATTATTTGCAAAAGCCACCCAACAGTGAGAGTTTCTTCCCCCAGGCTGTCTCCCTGATAAACACAATGAACACCTCACAGCCTTAGTAGTCAGCTACTCTGCTGTTAAAACAAAATAAGCATTTTTGCGCTGTTCTTTTCTTGTCTTTTTATATAAAACAAAAAAAATGGCTGTAAATATAGATACATGTAGATACTGTTGTATACATGTAGATACTGTTGCTTTTATCCTTTATTTTATTTTGTCTAAAGTTTATAAATTTATAATTGATGTATTGTTGCTGTAAGCAAGTGAAATCCAAATCATATCCTTTGTTTGTTCACTCAGTCTTGGCCAATAAAGCTGATTCTGTTTCTTTCTAGTTCAGTGGCAAACCTTTACTGTAAGTTTCACTAATACATTCTTCACCTTCTCTTTTACTCTTTACTAAACGACAGGAGCGATGCCAAACGTAAAGCCATAGTAGGGCACAAGATCATAATATGAATAAGGTCTGGACTGAGATGTTTTAGATTATCAAACTAATTTTAATATCAGACAAAAATAACCAGAGTAAAAGGGTTATCAAGCATGAAATGCCTGAGCCCAAGTGAACTTAACCTTAAGGTCATAAACTGATGGCAAGACATTGTCCACCAGGATTATCTGGCAGAGAACAAAATTTATGGTGCCACCAAATATGGTAAGTTGTCCAGGTCCATAAGCATCAAAGCTTAAAACATTACAGTATCACCACTTTTTCTATCCGTATGATGTTCTTTTTATAAAATTATTTGTACGTTTTATGTCTTATGTAATAGAGGACTTCCCTTCTTAACTGTCCTCCTGAAAGGAATATTTCCCAAGTCTTGGCAACCATCAGGATGTTTATTGGCAAATTTTAGATTGGCTTTTGTGTTTTTAGTGGGTGGAGGGTTTTGCCTTGGAAACATCCCATTTTTATCCAGTATGTCTTTCTTGTTGTTTAGTCATAATCCTGAACTCCTAGATGTCGGTGACTTTGTTTCTCATGTTCTTGAATTTCTTTAGATTGGGGCATGATCTGCTACTTTTGCAGATATTTTAATGTACTTGATATTTTCAGACAGTTTCCATTTGACTGATATACATTAAAGAAAGATTTGACACCTTATGCAACATTGCCTAAATGTTCTGAACTTTAGTGCAATTTTAAATGTACTACTATGTAATAGTAGGCTACTATACATAATCCTTTAGTATTTTCAGTATTCCTTCTAAACAGTAAGCTGTTCTTGTAATCTTTTAGAGTTGATTTTTAGGTACTGGGTGTCATCGCTTTCGAAATAGATCTGACCCACATACAGAAAAACACTCAGAAGAATTGAACAAGTGTAAAGGTGTTTTATTGTCAGCAAAGTAATCAGGAACGTGAACGGGTTGATCGGCAACTGTATGGAAAGAGAAAGGAGATGACTGGTGAAACAAAGAACTATTATAATGCTGAGCTAGCGAAAAATAACTATTCAAATCTGGTAAATGGCTTACTAAGTAGGTGCAGTCTAACCTCCAGGGGTAGAGGGATTCGGGGTCTAGGTTTGCGAAGCAGGAGTAGTTCAGATGTTTTCTCTGGTGCTGTTTGAGTGAACTTAGGTGAGTTCAAAAGGCAGTTTAAGGTGCAGGTACTTGCATTGGAGGGTGGACAGGGTACGCTTATGCCTTGGTCCAGAAGATGGAGGAAGCTGCAAGCTTGATCCTTGTCCAGATGAGTAACAGGAGTTTGGAAACGAAGGTCCTATTTACAGGAGTAGGTAATCTTGATCGCCCAGAAATTCTGGGAGCGAGGTCAGTGAACGGCAAGGTAAACCAAAGACTCAGGTTAGCAACCTGCGAAGGAGCATACACAAAGTAAACTTGGAGCAAAAAACGAAGCAAAGATTAGTAGTGGCTGAGCTTGTTACCACAGAAGGCAAACAGTCTGGCGCTGAAGCGCTGACAGCCCCCTGCTTAAGTACTCCTCCACGCAATCAGCAGATCAGTCGCACCTGTCACCCAGCGCACCTGAGAACTCCAGCACCATCTGAGAACTGAAGCAATTTTACAAGCACACATACAGACACACACACACACACACACACACACACACACACATGCAAAACCCAGACCCCGACAATGGGTAGTTTAAGGATCGCAACATTTTGCTTAAATTTAAGTGTGAATTTTGCCGGGGCACTGAAGATGTGAAGATATTTACGGGATGAAGTGCCCTGGTAAAATGAGTACAAGGCAAACAAATGTTTCTCTTTTTTTATTAAAATAATGAGGTATTTTATAGACTGCAGCACAAAAAAATCTACATTTTTTTGTCTCCCATACCTCCTCTCCGTTTCTTCTAATAGACTCGCTTTTGTTTGCTCTCTTCACCACTACTTTGTGAGAATGAGTTCATGCAACCGAAAGAAAACTAAATGAATTGCTACTTACTCTAGCTCACAATTGGTGGATGAAGAGACTAAACATGGAGAAAAGAGATTGAGAGAATGAGGGGCAGAGTGAGACGGAGCAGCGCCCAGATTGCAATCTGTTTTGTGTAGCCTGTTATTGTTACTGCTGAAATGCTTTTAAGGCCTGAAAGACAATTACTTTGGCAGCTCCAGCAGGTTTACAGTCATGCACACTTTAGTGTTAAAATATTTTTGTGAAACAGCATTTTGTGTTGAACATCCTTGACAGAAGGATTAACTGTACTGTTTTTTCCATTCTGTCTGATCTTATTTTCTATTTTTTGATCACTAAATCTTTTATCTTCA
This sequence comes from Crenichthys baileyi, assembly GCA_036173005.1. NCBI lineage: Eukaryota > Metazoa > Chordata > Actinopteri > Cyprinodontiformes > Goodeidae > Crenichthys > Crenichthys baileyi. Next base: position 193,242 of record JAHHUM010002656.1, read on the forward strand.
CCATTTCTATCTCCCTCATCTATCTTCTCATCTATTCTATGAAATCTTCTCTTTTATCTACCTAATCTCTTCACTTTCTCTTAAAATGTCTTCCCTCTTCTTTCTCTTTCTCCCTCAAACTCATCACTGCCATCCCCTCACCACTCTTTGTAGGTCCTTGTCTGGACGTATTGTTGGAGGTGTGTGGTGGTTCTTCACTCTGATCATCATCTCCTCTTACACAGCCAACCTGGCTGCTTTCCTCACTGTGGAGCGGATGGTCTCACCTATAGAAAGTGCAGAAGACTTGGCTAAACAGACAGAGATAGCCTATGGGACATTGGACTCGGGCTCCACAAAGGAATTCTTCAGGGTATGGACATACTGTTGACTTGCTGTGTTAAGAGATTTTTGGTTTTTACTGGTAATTTACTGTTATATGTATTCATTAACTGAGCCCATAGACTGGAAAGGCCAGAAATTCTAAAATGGCATCAGGAGTGACTAATTTCTTTTGGTCGCCTACCTAATGTAGTTGTTAAAACACTTAATATCAGACAAAGAAAACCTGAGTAAAAACAAGGCGCAGTTCATTCATTATCCCTTTTAAGCACAACATAGGTCAAAAGTTACCCAACTGGGTTTAATATGTTCAGAACTTTTCTATACATTTATTTTATCAGTCAGTATTCCAGGTATTCTTTGATAACCTTTATCATCAGCCTGATGATGAGTTTTTGTTGACCGGCCACTCCTGGGAAGATTCAAAACTGGTCCATGTTTTTCTCAATTTATGAATAATGGCCTTTCACTCTGGTTGGCAGGGCTTCCAAAGCCTTAAAAATAGCTTTGGAAGCCCTGCCATACTGACGAATGTCTGTGGCTTAGTATTTCATCTGTTTTTGAATTTCTTTAGGTTTGTGTGTAGTGTGTTCCTTTTTGTAGCCTAATTAGCTGTGACTATTCAGAATTATTTCAGGATTTAACAAGGGTGAGCCTTACTTTCAGATAGGGTCTACTGGTTTTGATAGCTTTTTCCCTTTTATAAATGACATCATCATTTCAAAAGGTGCTTTCTTTATTTACTAAGCTCTTTGTCTAATATATACTTTTGTTTCATGGTCTAAAACATTTAAAGGGACAAAAACAGCGGTGAAATATCCCAGAGAACAATCACGGTGCCTGTTGTCCCATGGCATTTTAACAAATATACTGTAGATTGCTGTCCCACCAACATTCCTAATAATAATTCGTAAATGAACACAACTATGAAGGTTTTTTTTTTTGTTTTGTTTTGTTTTTGCTGACAAGGGCAAATATTTATCACATTATGCCCATTCACCCCATTATGCTCCATCATTTGCCTGTATGCTTTTGTGTGTTTATACGTTGCTATGCTGTAGAAGGATATGTGCACTGGTATTTGTGTTTGGGGACAGGGTTGGGGGGGATGTTCGACGAGCCAGTGGCAGACAGTTTGTACTTCTCTGAGAGGCTCTCGCATCATCAACATAACGAGCGCGCTGAAATCTGTGGAGGGTGAAAAAGCAATTTAATCTCCCACAGCTGAGGGGGATTTGCCACCACCATTAATTATCTTTGCGTGTGTGTGTTTGTGTGTGTGCTTGTGTACTATGGAAGTGCAAACATGTATGTATGCACATTTAGCAAAATAGTATGTTTACAGTTGTATAGAGATGTGTTTGTATGTTTCAGTTATATTTCTCCCATGCAAAATGCATCTGTTCCTGTGTATTTAGAATATATGTGTATGGAAGGCCTGAAGGTGACTTGCAGCATCCATTTCCTCCTTCACAGGCACACTCATTGTTAAAGAATTTACAAAAGCCACAGTATTCTGTCACACATCTATCCCTCAGGGGCTAGACAGTGTTTTGTACGTGCACAGACGCATCAACCTTACTATGTTTTCCGTGTCCCAGACATTGTACAGACAGATGAATGAAGGGGCTGCAGAGGATGACGAGTATTTATGATAGCTTTCCGTGGCCAGGATGAAAAATAAAGGCAAAGGTTGAAGAGAAAGACAGGTTGTAAGAGAGAAAGGGACAGGAATATTGGTCCTCTTGAATGTGAATGGCATTATTATGGGATAGGTGTCCGTCACGCAACATCAGCACCCTGACACACATACCCTCTTCTGGTGCTGGTTTCACTTCCTCAGGCCCTAGCTTGTTACTTGCAAAGCAACAACAGTAACATTTAAATACCAGGAGACAAAGAGAGGAAGAAGAAATGGAATGCTTGTGGAGGATGCTTGTTATTTTCACTCATGAGTACACACAATTCACACACTTGCACAGAAGCAAAAAAGGTCTCTCATGCACATATAGACTGGTGAAGCAACTGGCTTACATGTGTGTTTCATCGCTCCGCACAGATGCCCACTCACAGACTCATCAGAATTTGTAACTGTATGATTAGTGTGCAACTGTTTGAGACTAATGCTTGACATGTCGAAAGAAATATAGTGTTACATTTTAAAGGTGCTTATAAAAGTCATTATATGCCAGAGCGTCAAAATGGTAGATGGATAAGACAGCCTTCAGTCAGTGGTGTAATTTTATTCAAAATTCTAATTGTATTCCAATCAGCTTAACAGTTTGGCTCTACAGCATATAAAACTGTATCAATAAATTGCATGCATTAAAATCATAATAAATATTTAATCAGCACCAATCGATTTTGCACAATCATTCTCAGTGCTGTGATATTTTCTTGTGTCATTCTGTCAATTTTTTAAAAAGCTTCTATTAAATTTAACAGCAGCTTTCATTTTTGAAAATTTCCTGTGTGACTCATAAACAGCAATTAGATTTTAATAATTAAATAAATTTTTTGATAAGCAGCAAACACTGGAAGTAAAAAGGGGACTTCCAGAAGTCAAATGACACTTTTAGACCTAAAATGGCATTTGCTCAGTTTCATGCTGGGTACAGAGTTGCACCAAAGCAGAGCCATGTGTAGTACAATAGGCAAAATCTTCAAAAAACAAGTAAATAGTATATTTGACAAGTGACGGCTCCATACTTGTATATAATGCTTTCAGCTTCGATGGTGATTCTGTATCGTGTTAGAACACCAACGCTGGCCCTGCTAGTGAGAATGAGAAGAAAAACAAAGACGAAACAGTTGGTGACTCCAGAAAGCAACGTGAGGCTGGAAACTGTATTCTAACTTTCTGCTTTCAGCTTAGTCGGGATCAGTTTATTAGCATGAGGCAAGCTTAGCATGCCTAGCAAAGAGCAAACTGTTGTTTTGGTGCACTTGCAAAACATATGAATTAGTGGCACTATTTCTGATTTGAGTCTGAAAGCCTCATGGTTATTGTTACTGATTAGCCTTGCTTTTCGATCAGGAGAGTTCTAAATTATATCTGTGAAGGCCTTCTGTTTGTTGCAGTGCTTTGCAAAAGATACAGCCAGACACTTCACTTTTTATTTGGGATTCTAAACAATACACCAGTGCTGTGTAATGCATAATTGTGAAGTTGAAGGAGGCTGATTGACGTTTGCCCCACCCCATCAACATCTACACTTGTTTTTAATGCCAAATCTTTACAGAACGGCTTCTGTGAACATCAGTTTTTAAATCTTGCCACAAAATTCTAGTTGGCCTTAGGTCTGAACTATGACTGGGCCATCCTAACACATGAATAGGATTTGATCTGAACCATTCCATTGTAGTTCTGGCTGTCTGTTTAGATTCGATGTCTGTGCCACAGTGTCTAGTCTTTCACAGCCTGTAACAGGTTTCCTACCAGAATTTCCCTGTTTGGCTTTAATTATTTTGCCATGACAAGTTTCTGTCACTGTTGAAAAAAGGCATCCTCTCAGCATGATGCAGCCGCCATCATGCTTCACTATGGGGGGATGTGCATTGTTATTTTTCCACCCCACACAGTTTTTTTATGTAGGTCAACAATTCAGCGTTGGTCTTATCTGATCATAGTACATTCTTCTAACATATTTGCTGGTTCCCCTATATGGCTTGTGCAAACTTTAAATGGGGCTTATTATGAATTTCTTTCAACAATTACTTTCTTCCATAAAGACATGGTTTGTGGAGTACGTGACTGGTAGTTGTCTTGTTGACAGATTCTCCACTATCAGCTGTGGATCTCTGCAGCTCCTCCAGAGTTACCATGGGTCTTCACAAATCATCTAGATTTATACTAAAGTTCATTTACACAGGTGTTTTCAATTTAATGACTATGTAACTTCTGAAGACAGTTGGTTGCACTGAATTTTATTTAGGGGTATCAGATTAAACAGTACAACTGCATGCCACATTTGATTTTTATTTGTAAAGAATTAAGTAAGCACTACTTTATGTTGATGAGTCACATACAATTCAAATAAAATCCAAGTGTTGTAAAAAAAGAATATGTCTGTTTCTATGATGAACACTTGACAGTGAGAGTTCCAGAACAACACCATGGATACTTAGTCTGATCTCACTTTATATTCTATTGTAAAGTCAATTGTGTATATATGTACATTTAAAAAAAGATATTCTTTATTATTGGGAGCAAAGTGTACCACAGTCAAATTCCTTGTTTGTCTGTACAAATCTGGCAATAAAGCTGATTCTAATTATGATTCGGATGTAAAAAAGTTTAAAGGAGATATTTCAGTGGTGTAACGTAATTTAAATAAGGCATCGTAATTAATTACTAGCGAATAATCACATATTTTATCAAAACCAATATTTGACATAATAAGAAAAAGGTTTTTTTAATTACACTAAATTTTGGTTAAAGACTGAATCAATAAATAGACATAAAATTTTGATTATGATGAATTTCTTCCACAATTTAAATGGTAGATGGACTTAATTTATTTGGTAGTATATAAGCAGTATATGTTTTAAGAAGTACGTTTTGGTATAATATTTAGATTTTATTTTAATAAAGTGTTTATCTTTATAGCCTGTGTGTAAAAAGCACCTGATTTGACATTTTTATGTTATCTTGTTCCATTGTTGCTTTTCTCCAAATTTTTCTTATATAAACCACAAGAACTGGAATCTATGTCAAAATCTGTGTTTGTACATTTGTAAAATGATGCCTTCTAATATGTAGATAACCCTTTGCTTTCTCCTCTCACCCCGCTCCATCACAGAGGTCCAAGATAGCTGTTTACGAGAAGATGTGGTCTTACATGAAATCTGCCGAGCCATCCGTCTTCACCAAAACCACAGCAGAGGGTGTGGCAAGAGTGCGCAAATCCAAGGGGAAGTACGCCTTTCTCTTGGAGTCCACCATGAACGAATACACGGAGCAGCGAAAGCCTTGTGACACTATGAAAGTGGGAGGAAATCTGGACTCGAAAGGATATGGCATTGCCACACCGAAAGGCTCACAGTTAAGGTGGGTGGAATAGTGTAACAATAGGAAACAGTAGCAATGCTGAGACTGTACTATTGCTGCGATATTCCACCTACCCTGCTGTGCCTTTTATCCCAAACATAGATCGGACCGTCACTGCTGTCAGGTGGCAGTTTTTTAACATATAAATTTGAAGAATTGGATCATCAATCATTATTTTTTTACAGAAGCCAACTACAATGATTTTAAGTAAACTAACTTAATGCAGCAGTTTTACTTGGCAGCAGTGACAAATAAATGTTTCAAAAGTAATAATTATTCTTGTCATCATGCTTTCTCATTTGCTTTAATTTCTCTTTCTTTCTTGTTTTCCTTTTTTGTATTGTGTGTATTTGTTTCTGTCACTGTTTTTGCTAAACTCATCCTTTTCTGCCAAATCTCTTTTGATTTAGGGCATGCCACCTTCATTTCTTTGTCCTGTGTCAGTTATCCATACGTCTCATTTGTGGCTCTTACCTCTGTTGCACTGTCAACCACTCCTCTTTTTTTCCATAGGGCCAACTTCCAGGTAACTTTGTCCATTTGTCTGCTGTCTTCAGTGTGTTTTTCCATGATGGTGATGATCATGATGATGATACTGATTAGAATAAGTATACATGTATTTGCAGAAATTTGCCATGAGGAGGGGTGGAACCTCAGACCTTTGACACTTTCTCCAAAGCCACAAGGGGGGAATTTATAGACAATCAGGAACTATAAAACTGAGGGGCCCAGTCAATGGGGGGACTAGTTAGCAAAACTAACAAGGCTCCAGTATTAACAAGAACAAAGTCACAAATGAAAAGGAGTACAGTATTTATTTCTTGATGACATTCGTTGGTGAATTTTTGAAGAATGCCAAATAAGCACCTCAAATAACACAATACGTATATATCAATGTATCCATAAAAGTTTGATTAAAATCAAAATATATTTAAGATAGAGGAAATGAATGAGAAAGCAACTGGGTATAGCTAAAGTTGGTCATCATGTTTTGGCTTTATACCCCTTTTAGTCCCTTGCTCTTCCAACTTGTCAACCTGAGTTCACGATAAGAGCCAACCAAGGATTTTATGTCAGTGTGACAGCAATCAATCTAAATTCCTCACCTAAATTCCTTTTTCAGCCAGGGGTAAGTTTATTAATTGTCCCTATTCTACTCACAGTCTACTGTAAGAAAATGTATCAGCAAAATATCACTTAGACTTGTTTTAGTTCAGGGGCCTTTATTTGTAATATTTCATAAACCAACTGACCCAAACAGGAATAAATCTGAATAGTAATGCAAATGTAATAACATTATACATGACATTTTGGCATTTTCATGAATTTTCAACTCCATAATTACAAAAACATGCAGGTACAAAATGGAGGTACATATTACTGAAGGGGCGAATTGACTGGGAGACCTCAACAATAGTACTTGTTTGTCTAGTTCTGTCAGAACATCACTAAAATAATGCTGCCCTTGGTACAGTCATTGGTTTTATAAATAACCCCAGCAGTCTTTACAATATGAAAAAGAAAAGAACTGAACACATCCAAACAATGCATAGAGACCCACTTCTGTCCTCAGAGGAGCAACTCACTATGTCACTAACAACTATGTCAAATATAAATTGAAATGTCAGCCAGCAGAAAGTTGGTGGTTAATTGTTACTTCATTTTCAATTTCTGCATTCTACACAACGATAAATATATTTACAATGTGGTTCTACTGAGGGTTTTTAAAATCCAAAGCCTTGTTTACAATTGGGATATTTTCTGTATTTAAGTATGGTAGGCATCTAAAATGTGTCTTGTATTTTAAGACTAAATTAAGCCATCAAAGACAATGTTGCATTTAATTAAGGTTGCCACTAATAATACTACATGCAAAAATGCAAAAAAACAATGTGGAAAATTGAGCTAGCCGGCTACACATCATGCAGTGCTAGTCCCATAATATAAAACCATATTCAGGACATGAAATAACCAATTACACGTGAATTACCACTAGGTACAACAGCATACAATTTCCAGAAGCCTTAGTTTAATTCATAACAAACATAGCATTTTACTGTAACAAAGACATATTTAACTTTATTATTTATGGCCCTATTTAGACCTGGCATTACCTTGAGTCCTAGCCACTGCAGAAACATGTGGAGCACTTTAAACGTTACTGACCACATGGCAATAGAATCTGACCTGAAAGACCTGATTTCTGTTAACCACTCTACATGCAAGAAAACAGATACTCTTTGTGGGCTTTCCACAATACCATCGTCAGGACTACTGATGTAAAATCACTAATAAATTCAGTTAGCTGCACTCCATTGTAATTTTCATTGTAATTTTGATATTAACACGTTTAAGATCCACCTATGGTAGATAATACAACTACAAAACTCCTGGTAAGCTTCACTTTATAGCATAACAGACACCATGTGGGGAAAGTAAAGGAGCATGAATGACTTTTGATTTCACAGAGCTCAGTGTGAGCATCAAGACACGAAAGACTTTAACCTGTATAAAAGCCCACTGCAATAAAACACCCTATAGCTTCTTGTCAGCCAGAAGGCATCTACACAGTTTTGCAGAGCGCACAGCATTTAGTACTGTGTAAAGTAGTGTGAATAGCTGGAAAGCTAATTCTTTTATGTGATTGAAATGGAGTAGGTTTTGATGCGGTGACCCTCTGTGGGTGGGGTCACCTCTAAAGACAACCAAAACAAACATTGCACTGCACTGCAGATAAAACCCATCCTTACCAAGCCTGTTGCCCAATCCACTGCTAGGGAAGCCTTGAAAAAGTAATTTTTCTTTAAATGCACTAAGATTCTAACAAGGAGTCCATGAGTCTTTTGGTGTTTGTCTCTATCAGCTTTGCACATCTAGAAACAAAGATTGTTGACAAAGATTTTGGACAATTTTCTTTGCAAAATAGCAGTAGGTCAGAGAGTATCTATGAACATCAGTTTTTAATTGATGATTCGATTTACTTAAAACAGAATATGGAAAGACCTTAATAAAAATAAGAAAACACAGAAATATCAGGAAAAAAAAAACACATAAAGAAAACCACAACACTACCAGCAGTGGATAGTGACACTCTTCTGCTCAAGATGTCTCAGGACACATCGCTTCCAGGCTTTCAAACTGATGCTGATAAATGGTCTCAGAAGGTGGCCGCAGACATGAACCCATTCAAACACGTGGGGTTTGAATAGGTTCACATCTGCGTTCAGCACCTGCCGGGCATGATCTGATCACCCAGGACAGATGTTAGTGGCAGATCTGAATGTGGCCTGTGATGTCCTGTAATCACTATTTGCCCGTGTTTATCTTTTATAGCTTTTTACATGGTAAAAGAAAACAAAGTATTTTTTAATATTTTCATGTGTGAGTACAGTAACAAAAAATTTAATAAGTATTTATTTTAACTATCATTGTCTGCTTTTTGTAGTTCAACTGAAAAAGGTGATCATGACTTTTGACCTGTTGGTTTTCATGATTTTGAGTATGAAAAATAATCTTAGATGTTCTGGTTCAGTCCTTTTTTTTAAATCCATATCTAAATCCCATCTGGTAATTATTCACACATTGGGTTGCTTCTCTAATATATGTTTTCAGGTTTGCGTGTGTTTGTTAAAAGACCTTTGCTTTTAAGACATGTAATTTAATTGGTCTGAAATCTACAAAGTGAAAGGTTTAAGCCAAAACATAAGATTGGAATGATTGATTAAGTTTGACCAACTGCTCTCTCCTCTGCTCCTCCATCTATTTGTATCATCATCACAGATTTGCTCTGTAAAATGCATAAACATAAACACTACAACACTCTGAAGTCCTGTACTATAACTCCCCCCCCCACCCCCCACCCAAAAAAATAAATCTTTTTTACGATCCCAGTCTCCCTGCAGTTCAAGTTCTATTAAATTAATAGTTTTCCATTTATGCAGGGAAAGTGAATGACAACATGTGGATATGTTACTGTTTAAATCCCCTTATAATTTCTAAAACAATCCACGGTTGTCTCTGGTTTCTGTCAGTTGATAAGAAGCACTGTCTTCGGGTCATGTGGCAGTGAGTGTGCCTGAGTTTGAGCCTTCCTCTCCTCCTGGTGGACTATTGACAGGACTGAGCTGACTTTAAGATATTGATGATAGGCATGGAGGCTTTTCTAATTATGTCAGTGGAGAAATTCTGCTTTCTTAACAATAACTGCTGTTATATGACTACTAATGAGTAACTGTATTGTTTTTTGCTGATTATCAGATATGTTTGAATTGTTTTCATCCATACCCCCTATGTTGAGATGTCACAGCTTGTAGATAAGATCCCCCAAAGAACACTGTCTCTCTCTGAAGCTCTTCTGTGCCATTCATGGTGACTTTTTTGTTTATTCAACAACTTCTCAGTTCCAGCATAGATCGATGTTGAACTGAATCATCAAATTTTGAGAAAAGGTGTCAGGTGTACAGTCACATCAGCACACTGAGAAACATGTAGGCTGGCACTTTGGTAGAGATCTCAATAAATGACTAGAATCACAAAATCATTGGTAATGGTGTTTGTAGAAGATAAAAGAAAGAAACACATTTGATAGGCATATTTCATAAGGAGAGCAATAATAGAACAAAGGATCGCACTGATGTATATAATGTCTCTCAAAAGTATCCACATCCCCGTTAAGATGACCACAAATCTATTAGAAGGAAAATGTAAAAAGTAAAGAAGCTGCGGTAACATGTTTGCATAATGGTAAACACTCTTAAATAAGTAATCTATTGAAGCACATTTTAATTCAATTTCAGCATTTTGCATCATTAGTAGGACTCTGTTAGCACCCTCTCATAGAAAACTGGCAATAGTTGCCCACTTTCTTGTGAAAGTTCTCCATACTTATCAGAGTGTGAGCCCTCTTTAGGTGAGCCCCATGGATTTTCTCTTGAATTTATTTTGGAGTCTGGCTTGACCTTTCCAAAACTTTGGTGTTAGGTTTAAGGTAATTTTTCTCCCAGAAACCCATTCCCGTTAATGTGGAAATACGCTTGGACTCACTGATCACAGCTTTAAAAAAAAAAGCTCTGAACCAAAAGTTCAAGTTTGGTTTAAGCAGACCCTAAATCATTCTTCCATAAAGCTTTGGCGAGATTCTAGAGTGGCTTGAATTTCTGTATGTGACAGAAATTCCCCGCAGCTCCTGTGGTGTTACTGTCAGGTTTTTGGCAGCCTCCCTGACTAGTTTCTTTCTGGTCTTTGCATCAATTTTGGAGGAATGTCCAGTTTGCTAATGCTCCATCTACTGTATTGTAACTAATATCCTTGTGCTTTGGCAAAGTTTGGAAGTGATTTAGCAAAGTCTCTTTTTTTTTAAATTAGGGAAACTGGTATTTTAACAAGGGGTGTGAACATTTTTGTAAGACACTGAAAATGTCATGCATGGAATAAATTTGCACAAATGTTTACTTTTTTAAGCCACTTTTGTTATAGAGCTTAACAACCACTGCACACATACACAATACTTAACACATACATAATTCTAGGATGATTTTGTTTACAAGACACAAAATTCCTTTGCATACATTACAGGAATGCCAGATATTTAGCCTTGTCTCTGTGGATTTAGTTTGAAGGTCAGTTGGCTCGGTACTGTGAAGATGACTGCTGCAGTTGTCATCCGTGCAGCTCAGCAGAGAAACTGAGCAACAGAAGTGGACAAGAGCACCATCAGCAGGCTGCAGAGATACAGTTACCAGTTAATTCATACAGCCTGGAACACTTGATTCAACCTCTGATCAGTGCATGCTGTCAAACGATTACAGAAGAGATGGAAAAAGACAAAAAAAAGAAGAACCTGTGAAACTGTATAAATTAGTAGAACATGGGTTAAAGAACCCCAACAGTAGGAGACAGAGTTTTTTGGGGTGGATCTCTCCCCACTAGCTCACCTTTATGCCTTTTGTCCCTCTTAATTTATCCTTCCCATACGTCCTCTCCTCGACTTCTTTTTTTTCTTCTCCTCCTGGCTGTGGTTTCCATCCATCTTGTCTGTTTGTCCCTCCATCCTCTGCTCTGACCAAACTATGTTATTTGTCCCTCCTTTTTTACTTAAAGAAATGCGGTCAACCTGGCCGTGCTAAAACTCAACGAGCAGGGCCTGTTGGACAAATTGAAAAACAAGTGGTGGTATGACAAAGGAGAATGTGGCAGCGGGGGAGGGGATTCCAAGGTTAGCCCTCTCTGTCTGCCCCACCTGCCCCTCCCCAACTACTCGATGACAGGGCTGCTCACAAGCTACAGCAGCTTGCGATGGCCCCTGTCCTTGGAGAGTGTAACACATGCATCTGCCCCAGCAAAGAGGTTATGGATTTTACAGGGAGAGAAAAAGCCAAAGGCTGAACCCTAACATACCCAACACCTTCAGAGATCAACAATTTTTGGTTACAAAAAGCAGTGTAAGGAATCCCTTGTTTCAGGAGGATTTCAAGAAGCTTTTCTTCAAGGAATAAATTGGTTTGACAAAATCCCAAAAGGCAGGAATTCAACAAGTAATGTATAAATCATCAGGAAACATATTTTACATTTAACCAACATTAAACATTTTTAATTTAACCATTGACTTCCTTAACATCTTTTAAAATCTGAAGCAGTGGAAAGTAATCACAAAAGATCTGAAAAATGGATATAAGTACAAAAAAGAGAGCGATTACTGTGAAGACAGGAATATTTCCACCCTAATGGCAGCTCTGGGAATAGGAGAGAGAAAAATGAAAGACTGATGTGAGGACTTCAAATTCAACATTTGTGCATTCCTTAGATGTGTTGCAATGCAAGAAGATTTGAACATGACTAGTTTCAATAAAATTCCCAGAAGTTAGACTGTATGCTGATACTGGGGCGTAAACATGCTTTTGTCAGGCGATTTCTTTCTGTCCTTTTGGATATTCCTTCATTTATTCTGCACCTGAAGATGAGGGCAGCACAATGAGTTTTCTGTTTGTCAAAAAAAGCAAATCATTTCGCATTTAGTTTGATGGGGATGATAGTAAAAATAATGAAGTAAGAAAAATATTTGGAAACTTGTAATTACAGTTTTTTTAGTCGCAAATTAAGAAGTCAACTCTATAAAGCTCCTTTTAAAATTATAGCAGTAATAATTCAAACTGAGGTGTCTGTGGTTTTTACATTTTCAGAACTATTAAACTATTTGAAGCTAAATGCTGATTCTTCACACTGAGGACCACGTTCACCATGGTTTCTTGTTGGTAGCATATAATGAAACCAATTTATGCATTTCATGCCATAATTTCCGTAATTGTAACATTCTCCCAGTGTAAGATTGTCATGTAACCCAATGGTTTTCCTATGCCTTCATTTTCACCATCTTCCCAAAACAACATGTCACTGTGAGACCACTTAAATATCTTTTTATTTAGTTTACTTTATTAAATAATTATGAACATGGTGCATCACCAGTTAAATGGAAATTATGAAGGCACACAAAAGTAATTTAGATTAATAAATTTGGAAGTGCACCTGTACAAAGTTGGGTGTCAATCTAATCTATTAACAAAAGTTGTTGCATTATTTTGCTTAAAAAGTGTGAAAGCTATCTTGGCAAAGCCTGAGTTAACTGAGACACAGTTCAGCTATAAACTGGAGAAATGTTTGGAGCTTACCTGCAGAAAAATTATATTTTTTTTATTTTGTGGCACTATTTCACAGTACACAGACAGGAAATGGGCAACTTTAACATTACATGCAACAAAATATATGCAAAGAACTTCAGTGACTTATTAAAAACATCATATCAAAAAAGGATTTAAATCCTGAGTTCATGAAGTCCTAAGTTTCATACTTGAAGCTTGAAAACTGGGACTTTCTCTCTCAATAGCAGCATAGAGCTAGCTTGATGCTAATAATCCTGTCTTGATAGTATCTTCCTCTGGTTCATTGTGGCATTAACAGGGGCAGATTGAATGTGTTACCATGAGTGACAAAGGTGGGTCCCACTCATATGTCTGTAGCTCGACTTAGCTCCTTGTAACCCCCCCAGCCCCTCCTAAAACGAGCGTACACACATGTACTCAGTGGGATCCATGCTAGGTCACTTCTGTAAATCAAAGTTTTCTATGTTACTTGAGATGTTCAATGCAAATGTGAAATATCATAATAACATAAAATAACATGACCTATGATGTTATTTATGTTATTTTTACACGCAAAGAACCCCGGTAAACCTTGCAGTTTTGAAACTGAGCGAAGCAGGCGTCTTAGACAAACTGAAAAACAAATGGTGGTATGACAAGGGAGAGTGTGGACCCAAGGACTCTGGAAGTAAGGTCAGTCTCACGCTGCTGTGGCCTGCAGAACCTTAGCCTGAAACCCATCTTGAATACGGTTCAGATTACTGCAACTACTGCCTTAAAAGTAGCTTTTTCAAAACTGTTTTGATTAGCCCAAAATAAATTGTTAGCATGCTTGACATACAATGTAAAGGTCTATATGGTGATTTCCGAAAGTGTGTGTTTTTTTTACCAAATTAAATCAATGTTCTGGCTAACTCCAAACCAGAATAATGGCAAATGCCAGTTTCTGTAGCAATCTGTGGCAATGCCATCTTCATTCCAGTTATAGTCGTATCAAAAATTCCCACCTTTCATAATTTCTGTTTATTTCCATGTCTTAAAACACATCCACTACTAGGAATAGCTCTGATGTCTTATACTTATACTTACTTTGCCTGGCTGTTATTCTTTAAATGTTGTCAGGCTGGGATAATTTTACATTGATTTTAGCTTTTCCTTTTGGGAAGATAAACTACTCAGCAATTTAACAGATAGAATCTGAGGCTAAATGCCATTGTAGGCGGCTACTTACAGTATGTTACAAAAATACACCATAAAGTTCTTAACATTTTCTCAGTTTCATCCAGATTTTTTTCAATAAATCGATATAAAGTAGCTTATATTTGTGAAATCAATAAAAATGATACATCTTAAATGTAATGACAATTGTGACGTGCATTTGTATTCAGCCCCCTTTAGTCTGATACTCTTAAATAAAATCCAGTGCCGTTGCATTCAAAAGTTACTCAATTAGTGAAGAGAGCTCATCTCTGGTTATTTTATTCCCAGTGTAAAGACCAAGGAACCCACCTAACAGATCAGAGATAACAGATCAGTTCTAAAACAAGAGCACTGTTCAATCCATCATCTGGAAATGGAAAGAGTGTGGCACAACTGCAAAAATACCAAGATATGGGTATCCATCTAAACTTACAGGTCAGGCAAGGAGAGCTCAGGAGGTGCTACAGAGATTGAGTTGGAGAATATGTCAACAGGAGAACAGTCCAAGTCAAGCACTCCACAGTCATTTTTTTAATTTGCCACAAACCATGTAGAGGACATAGCAAATAAATGAACGGAAGTCCTCTGGTCAGATGAGAACATAACTGTTTTTATGTCTGCTTTTAACACATTATGAGTGGCAGTACAACAAAGCCGTACAACACCCTGAACGTATCATCCCCACGTTGGGAGCAATTTTGGTAGGCAGAAAAATACTATGAGCATACTTTTCTTCAGCAGTAACACTTGTCAACTTTTATGGAAAGATTGATGGAGCAATTCTAAATTGTCCTTGCAAGTCTGTTGCAGTTAGAGACTTCAACAGACTTAGAAGGAGTTTTTCAGCAGGATCTGCAGCCCTTAACATGCAGCCAGAGCTACAATGGAATGGCTTAGATCATAGGACAGTAACAACCTATTCAAAGTTTAGACCTAAATCCAAATAAAGATTTAGGTCTGTGGCCAGACCTGAAAATTAATCCACAAAGAAGCTCTCCATCCAATCTGACAGTTTGAGTTACTTTGCAAAGAACAATGGGCAAACATTTTTGTCTCTACATGAGCGAGACTGCTAAAGAAATATCCCCAAAGGACTTGCAGCTGTGATTGTAGCAAAGGTTGATTTGACAAGGTATTTACTGATGGGGACTGAATACATACAGTATGTGCAACACACTTTCAAATCATTTTTATTTTTTTTATCAAAACTGCATTATTCTTCCACCTCTCTACTTTGTGTTGATTTATCCTAATAAAATACATTGAAGTTTGTGGTTATAACATGACAAATGTGGGGAGTTCAAAATCTATAAACACCTTTGCAATACACTGCAGGTGAAATAACTGTGATATAGCTACAAATGCAGCCAATGCGAGCATTCAAATTGCATGCACAGAAGTCTGACATTTGTCATAAGATAAACAGAAAAGTCAACACATATCTAGAATAAAATGGAAAACATCCAGATTATAACTGAATGAATGGGCTTACATAAAATGAGTAATTCCTAATACATTTAAAGAATGACCTCTTAGGCACATACAAAAAGAACTCTTTAAACTGAACTACAGCGAAAATATTTTTCATATTGAGTAAAAACCGATGAAACAGAAATGGCATTGAAGGCCAATATTATAATACCTGATCAGTATAGCTACAGAGGGTTTATAATTGGCCTATCTCCTCACATTAAAAATATTCTCATTTATTGTTTACTTCTTAGTATTTAAAAGACTTACACAATCTAACCACCCTATAAGGTGCTCTACATTTTTCAGTAGGTTACCTGAAGCTTTGTAGTTTATTACTATGAAAACAAAGGATTTTTACTGATCTACACATAATGGGATTCTTATAAATCAATTTAGAAATCTGTGACAGTTTTATAGTTGTACTCATGTCATATATATGTTCTAAATGTGTTTCGTAGTATTGTGGTGGCAGTAGTGAAACTTGTAGCTAGTATTTTGTCATGATGTGATCAGTCCAAATACCACTGTATGTTTCTTTTTTAGTAGCATTGAAAAACTGTGATTAACAGAATATGTATTATTTGCTTGCTATCTCCATTTCCCAGTGTCTAACTCACTGTTCCCTTATTCTCTCTGTTTTTTCCCACGCCTCACCCCTACTCTGATCACTTTGTTCACTCTTCTTTTTCCTGTGCTCTTCTTTAACCTGTCTTTCCATTCTTCATCCTTTTCAACTTTCCATCTTCTTTCACTACTTTCTCCTCCATGCCTCCATATCTTTTTCTCCAAACATCATATTTCCAACATTGAACCTTCAACAACACCATCACCCTGGCTCCCCCCTCCTTCCCTTGCTTCTCCTTCCTGCAGGACAAGTCGTCCCAGGCTCTAAGCCTGTCCAACGTGGCAGGCGTCTTCTATATCCTCGTGGGCGGCCTAGGCCTGGCCATGCTGGTGGCTCTGGTCGAGTTCTGCTACAAGTCACGGGCCGAAGCCAAGCGCATGAAGGTGGACCTTAGCCCCCCCCACTGCCCCAGCCCCTCCCCCAGCACCCAGAATCTAGCCACTTATAGGGAGGGGTACAACGTGTACGGCTCCGAGGGGGTCAAGATATAGGGGTAGGATTTAGAGGCTCCCATACATAGGTGGGGTAATGGTGGTGTTGATCATGGTGGTAGTGCTGTAGAGTTTGTTTTGTGGAGGCTGTCACGCCACGTTCTTGATGTGGTGATGAGGATGTAGTCAAGCATTGTGGAACCAATGTACCTTTTTTGTGTTTTGGCTGGGTTTTTTTGGGGTTTTTTTATTTGTTTTTTATCATTAGCTGAACATTTTGGGGAATTTTTTTGATATTTGTTTTAGCTTTAAATTTGGTTTGTGCTTCTTTTGTGATTTAAGTTAGATTTGTGTTTTCAAAACTTGGTTCCATCGTCTTTGGCTGCAAATGATGAGGATGATGGTGATGATGAGGATGATGACGGTGATGGTGAAGCTCTTGGCTAATGAACCGACTAGGCACCTGCATCGATGAATCGGGGATGCACAACTCCAGTGATATAGATCACATACATTCATTTTGTAGAGCCAAAAATATTAATTTACTTGTCATTTTCTTTGAAAATATAACTCTTATTATTTATTATAAAATAGATTTATATTCACTCCTGCAAAAGAGAAGTAGTATTAAATCAATAGAGAAGGACAAGATAGTTAAGCTGCAATTAAAATGACTACAGAATAATTTTGTTCTCATCAAAGACAAGTTTAGACGATTTCTACTTTAAATACTAAATTCTTGGCATTTTATATTTCTATCTTAATATCTTAATTCAAACAACAAAAAGGATGAAATATTTGAAAAGTAAATATGTAATAATAGTTGAAAGTATTATTTTTTCCTTGTTGAACAGTCATAAAATTAGACCTTATTTTAGTATCTTACCAACCTGGGAGCATAACCTTGTTAGCAAGGTTCTCCTCATTGAAATTTGTGACTGCTTTCAGCTACAAATTAATTAGCTACAGTGTGGACAGCAATTATCATGGATTTGTTTTTGACTAGACCATGTTTGGATGAGCTCATAATGTGACTCGCATCTAATGAAGAAAACTTTTATCATGATATTTAAACCTCTGTGGGCACCGAGAGCTTGTTTTGAAAATACCTTGACCTTTAAGTAATCCTTTTTGGCATTGCTGTGGAGGAAAGAAAAACACAAAGACAACACTGACAATTAATTTAGGGTAAGGCTTTTCATTTGGCAGCTTGAGAAACCCCTTTGCAGCACAACTGATTTGATTTTTTTTTTTTACTATAACATGTCAAATAAAAGCTCCTAAAGATTATTTACTATCATTTTTGCAACTTTTCAATTGTGTTGAGGCTTATAGTCAAACTAGTTACACTGATTTCCATTAACAAATTAAAGAAACAGTTTAAAAGGTTTGAAAGAAATAAAGCAAACACAAAGGCAACCAGGAACACTGGCAATAGTTGTAATGATGTTACGTATAGAACACTGAACTTATACATCCATGCAGGACACAATGTCTATCAAAAAATAAACAAGTAGTGAATGCGTCTTTAACTCAAATATGAGTTCGTAAACTGAAGATTTACATGGAGAATTGGCCAATGGAGACCTAAGACCTAACAAAACGACATCCTATGGAAGGATTGCAAATAGTTCTGTCATGAGTCCAGTCTGCCTGTAATTCACCACAGTCACAAATGATTGCCTGAGAAAAAAAACTTTGAATGTTGACACTTTTTGTTTTAAACAGACATAAATTCTACTCCAGTTCTGACCAGCATTCTTACGCGTGTACTGGCATTTGCAAGCATGTTCATTCAAACCACTGTGGCACCAGAATCCTTTATATTAGTGAACTATGCACTGTTATGCAGCTGTCACTTTTCTCCGTGTAGTTAGGGTTTTTTGTCTTTTGACATTTTAAGTATCCTAACATAGCCTTCAATACATTGTTCCGAGGACACTGTACACCTCACAAACTATATTAGCTGCTGGCAAAAAAAACATGGCTAAGCATGTAGAAGGATAAATGGTGAATGTGCAAATCAATATAAATGCCACTTAATTTACAACCCTCAGCACACAATTTGTACAGACAGAGGATGCATAAAAAGTAAAAACCACGTTGATAGAAAGCATTTTCTTAGCTATTAAACTTTATGCTCACAAACTACACCTGTGGTCACCTCAGTAGTCTGGCAGTTGATTCCCTCCTTGAGGTATCTGTTTCAGCCTGTTTAGTTCAGTGGAGCTCGTTGTAGTTTCCCACATCACTCAATGCTTTTTCAGTGTGCCAGTAAGTGGTCGGCATCCATTAAACATATTCCCATTAAAATTATATTGTTAATCAAGCTCACCATCCATCTTGTATGTACAACCATAGCCTATCAGACACTGTGATCCAGATAAAGTCATCATCTATTTATGCTACTTTCTGTACTTCCTAAAAGAAGCATAGGTATACTTTTTTGATTTATGTATTAATTAAACTTTTAATAGCTATTGTTTTTATGGGTTTAAAGTATTATATGTGATTTCCTTTATTGTAAAAAAACTACATAGGACAGCTACACTTTATTTGCTTTTAATTTATTCATACTATTATTTGACAACCTACATATTTATTAGCTTTTATGATTGAATTAGGTGTTATAATCATATATTTCCCCAACAGATTTTCCTTCAGAATGTAAGAGGCAGAGATACAGTATATTGCATTTTAAATTCAGTATACCAAAGATAAATGAGAATGTAACAAGCTCTATCAGGGCTCTGATTGCTATTAGCTGACAGTGTTTTCAGTCATGCATTATACATTTACTGTCTCATCCATAGACTGGAGTTGTGCAGCCCTGCAGCAGATGGTCTAAACAGCCTTGTTTTACCTATTCCAGCCCTGGCAACTTTAATACAGCCCACCTACTTACTTTGCATTAATAGAAAGGGATAAATCATGAGCAAACACTTCATATAGAACAGCCACTCAGTGATGTTGCAAAACCATGACTCATATTTACTGATGGCACCGAGCAATTACTGTGGGGGTAGGTGAAAGGATATGCTGAACCCAGTTTTATTGGCCTGCATAACAGACCCTTCAGACGTATAACAAGGTGTATTTCACCCTGAAATAAACTGACACACTCTATGTACATGATAAAGTAATATTGGTAGTTAAACAAAGGCCATAAAGTTCAAGATTTGCCCGTTTTAAGAGAGGCATTCTATCATCTACCCATAAACTGTTTGAGAAATCATGATCGAAAGCTAAAATGTTATTAAAAAGTTAATGTATAAATCTTACATGTCTTCCATTTACCAACCAAAAAAAAAAAAACACTATCAAAAATACACTATTCAAAATATTAAAGGAACACTTTGAAAACAATTGAAAAAAAATAATGCTGGATATACATCCTACAGCAGACCCTCCTCTCCAGACCCTTTTACCTCTTTCACATGAGCTCAAAGTGAACCTGTTCTTATCTTTGAAAAGAACAGTGCGCCAGTGCTGAACCTGCCAATTCTGGTGTTCTCTGGCAAATGTCAATCGAGCTCCACGTTGCTGGGCAGTGAGCACACTAAAGGACATTGGGGCCTCTGGCCTCAAGCCACCCTCATGAAGTCTGTTTCTAGTGGTTTTGTCAGAGTCACACCAGTGGCCTGCTGGAGGTCACTTTGCAGGGCTCTGGCAGTACTCATCCTGTTCCTCCTTGCACAAAGGAGCAGATATCCTGCTGATGGGTTAAGGACCTCCGACTGCCCTGTGTGTAAATTAGCGCTAAAATGGTTTGTCTAGGAAGAAAGTTACTTGGTAACATGCTGGTTTAGCTCGATGTAAGCCCTTCTGCTGTTAAATATTTTATAGGCAGAGGACGTTACAGATGTAGGAGTTTACAACAGATTAATAACTTATGATGATGAATTTTAAAACAGTTTTGAACTATTTTCAAAATCAATTAGAATAGTTACTATTGCTAACTGGACTTTCTGTATGTATTTTCTAGATTGTAAATATTCCTATGTTGGTTCAAAGTCTTAAAAAGGACTGGGCAGCCTTTTCATATCCCATATTTTCCAAAGCAGATAGAGGTTAAAAGCTTAAAACATAAAACTGAAAAACTTTCTGTGACCTAGTTAGCCTTCGTTTGCTGCTGATGGTCTTTGTTGCTCCTCTGTTAGCACAGGGGGTCTATAAATTGAGTTTTCCTCTTGGTTAATATTAATGTAACAATTTAACATAATTTTCAACACTTGATAGGTGTGCACAAAACACATACCAAACAGCTATTTTGTATTATCTCTCTCAGTTTAAAAACATCTCCAAAGAAGGCCATGCTGAGAAGGTAGAGTGCCCACTGACAGACCACTTCCATGACAAAGTACCAATACATATGAACTTGGACAAATATATGGACAAATTTGACAAATGCAGCTATTGATATTTTAATTTCAGTGGGAAAAGTATTTGCCTTTGACTTACAATCAGCGAAAATATGACCTACAGTAAAACAGTAACCACAGGATTGCTGGTCGATGGATAAATCAGCGGACTCGACCTGATATCCAATCCATGACATCAGTATTGGGTCTGATATTGATGTTGAACCAATCAGAAATCTTATGTCACAACTAAATCATCAAACACACGACGATATTTTATTTTATTATGACAAAATTGTTTATCTTAAAATTCCCTTGATAGCACCTTAGCAGGACCAGGAGATATTGGGTGTAAAAGACGTTATGTTGAGAAATGACTTATTTAACATCAACCAGTTAAGTCTTAAATCTCTTGTAGATTATTGTCGGTTCTGATCTTAATGCAGCCTGTTAGCTATGTTTCCAACTAATGCCAGTTGATGACTAGTTCACGCATACCAAGGAAGCACTTTGCTGCCACCCAGTGGTTGGAGTAACACCGAATTACGCTTAACTTCTTCTATCAAAGTTTTAGATACACTTTCTCACTTAATGGGTCTCTTTATTTTCATGACTATTTACAATGTTGATTCTCAACAAAGGCGAAAAAGCTGTGAATTAACACACATGAAATTATGTAGTAAACAGTCAGTCAGTCAGTAAGTCATTTTGTTTTCTCTTCTTTTTTTTTTACTGTGTGCTGTCCGGTAGAGTAGCGCTCAGAATTGAGTGCCAAAAAACAAAAGCCCAACAGATTCACTTACACAAGTGGAGCATTACAGCTTACGCTTTAAAGCTCTGCTTGATATTTATAAAAGAAACTTTATTAGAAACTGCTTTGGGATTATTTCAATTGTTACAGACACTGAGACAGAAAAGGAAAAAAATAAGAAGCAGAAAAGAGAGAGGTGGGGCAAAAAGGAAAAGGGGAGAGAAGGAGAAAAGAATGGAGGAAAGAAAGAAGGATGAAGAGAATACGAGATAACACCCTGCTTGCTTTTAGACCTGCAGAAATATATTAACAGCTTTTTTACCAAAAAGTGCTCGGTACTTTTGAATGCAAGACGTATTTAGTGGTAAAATGTGGCTCAATATAGAACATTTGTGTATCTGTTAACACCTGAATCTAAACACCTGTGGGTCTGAGTGTGAGCTTGGTTTTTTAACAAGGTTCTCCATACAAATATGCAATAGTGAGTGTGCGGAGCCACAGGCCTGTCCCCCTGGACCTGGGACAGATACGGAAGAGATCCGAGCCATAGACATCCAAAGGCCCCCTAGAGCACCGGAACCCCAGTAGAACCATCGCCGGGACTACCGCAGCCCCCCCAGAGAGGAGCAGGTAAGCATCCCAGGGGAACCACCCAGCAGCCACGGTGCAGAACCCCCAGCCGTCTACGCCATAGCAGATCCAGCCATGGACCCAGAGACCCTTGACCCCAGGACATATCACTCCCCAAGTTGAGGCCCGACAGAGCCCTGGGGTCCAGGCTCCGGCAAGCAGCCACCGAGAGTGAGCCGGCATCCACCAAAGCACCCAGCCCCAGACACTGAGTACCACAAGTACACCAGCTCGCAGAGACACCAACCACTGGCAGGTAGTGTGGCGGGAAGGAAATAGGCCCCACATTTGATGGTAGCGCAACGCTATGCTACCCCAGCCCCCACCCACAGGCGCAACAGGGCAGACACCACCGAGCACCGCGCCTACAACGGAACCCCTGACCCCACACCAAGATGGGACAAACTCACCCGGCAAGAAGTCCCCGGCCAGCGGCAAACACCCGGGGACGGCGTCCCCCACCACGCCCCCTGCAACCACACAAACACATCACATCACCGCCACTGCATCAATAGCCCAGGGACATTATCCAGCTCAGCTCTACCTTTGCGCCCAATTTTTTGTTTGCTACATAATTTCATATGTATTCATTCACAGTTCTGATGCATTCAGTGAGAATCTACAGACAATGTCATAAACATACAGAAAACCAGAAAATGAGAAAGTGTTTCTAAAACTTTTGACCAGTAGTGTATATCTATTTTACATGCTATATTTGAATTAACAATCTATGTCATTTAGCATCTACTTGAAAGCTAAAACAGAAATAATATTCGTTTACATAAATGTAAATAAATTTAGGAAGTTAAGTCAGGGGTTAAGTCAAGAAAGTATACATAAACAAAAGCCTGTAAACAACGAGTTATGGCTGTCAGAAATGTGAGGTTTTACTTTCAGACAGCAGCTGCAGCAGTAACATTACTTGGTTACCTGTTTGCATGAAGTGTTAAATGCCTCTTAGCAGTATAGTCAGTCACTCCCTCTCTATAAATCTGAACCTTCACATGTTCCTTTTGTCTTTCCAAGGTCCTCACCTTCCTAATTCTATCCTTTAAAATACACACCTGAATCTCACAGACTACAGAAACCACTACTTAGAAATGCATGTTATCCCCAAATGCAGATGTCTACCTCCTGAGTCTTGTCTACTTTCTGCGTGTTGATTGTTGCCTGCTTTGTTCTTTGTAAAAGAAAACTGTAAGCTATATTATTATTACACAGCAAAGAGATCTGAATGTGTTAGTTAGGTTGCATTCACCCTTTTCTTGGATTATGTTATTAAAACAACATATAGTTGTTTTGCGGCATTTAAACCTGGAGAAACGTTTAACTGGTTTGCATGAAGATGCATTTTGCACCCTTTAGACAAGTTGATTTTTTTTCTGTGGCTAAACATTTTTTTTTACTGTTGAGCTTTTGAGCATTAGTTGTAGTAGAGATCATTGTCTCTAAAAGCACCTCCATACAGCAGTTTTGCAACATTATTAAGAAAATCTGGCTGAACAGCCAAGTGTCTATCTCTGTTAATGCATACTTAAATAAGTGTTCTCTCCTACCATTGCAAGGAAGGATTATTAGCCAGTAAAAGTACTTTTACTTTTACTTAGTACTTTATCTGGTAAAAGTTTACTTTTGCTCTAGGTTTTCACCAAATCCACTTCTCAAAGTAACGAAGATTGCAGAGTAGACTGTTTTTTTATTAGGATCTAACAAATGTAATTGAGAGTGCATCTATTGATATCTGTGTGAGTACTAAAAAAAATATATACAAAATTTGTAAAAGTAAAAATAAACATTTGTCTAATGCCAATTTTATAATTTGATTTAAAAAAATAAATTTCAGGAGCTCTGTAACGTAAAAAAACAAGAAACCATATACTTTGCACATAATCTTTTGCTTCAAAATTGACTTCAAAAATAAAATAATCATATCTTTGTTTTCATCTATTACAGTACATAATGCTCCAGATTTACTGGCACCCCTGGTAAAGATGTGTAAAAGCCCTAAAACGTAATATTCCTTGTATGCAGTAGCATAATGTCTCATTGAAAATCTTTGAAAGATTAAACTTTTGAATACATTTATTTAGAAACAAAAATAAAACAACAACAAATTATTTAATATATGCCAATCTTAACAATGGGAAAGAAAGAAGAACATGCTATTCAGTTAAGGCAGATGTGTGTTGATCTTCAGGAATTGGTTTGGTGGTGGGAACTGTAACAAATATAGCTGGACAGGGATTTCAGTTTATCATGGAACCACATACAAGGAGGAGGTTAAATATATATTTTTAAGGCTTTTGACAGATTTTATCCAGAGATGCAAATTAATATGGAGGATGCAATGTATATATCATATTTTGTGTGATAGCAGTTCAGCGAGTGTATATTTATTTGTTGTGTGCACAGGCACATGCACGTGTAAGTGTTTCGGGCATGCTTGTGAGTAGAAATCTTTATGTCTTTAGTTGCATTTATCAGTCAGTTCCCATGTTTCTGTGATGAGTTTTTTTAAAATCATCTCTGCTGTCTCCACCTCCTTCCTATGTCCTCTTGATTCCTTCTCACACAGCTGTCTTTCTCCGAAGCCATGCGGAATAAGGCCCGACTGTCCATCACAGGAAGCGTGGGGGAGAACGGCCGCGTCCTGACTCCAGACTGCCCCAAAGCCGTGCATGCTGGTCACGCCTCCCTCCGACACCCCGGCCTTGCAGTGGTCTCCTCCGGACTGCCCTAAAAACCAAAAACACCTGCCGTGCCTTAACCACACACAAACATGAAGACTTTGAAATCAAAACACACACAAACACATACATGCTTGCAGCATATATCATATATACACACATCATTATAGCTACAGAAAACCGAATAAAAATACTCAGAAACAGAGACATTTTTAACACTTGAATACACAAGAACAAACTCTGCGAAACCATTTCACCTTCCTGCTGCCACTGGTTCATTTTACAGAAGACGAATGAACTAAAACTGTGGAGTGAGCGTTGCAGAAAAAGAAAGATGGACAACCAAGACTCCACACTTCCCTACAGCATTCTGATTTTTTTTCTTGTTTTATGTTTTGGAAAGAACGATTTTGTGACCATTTTAAGTCAACATGAAAGCTAGCACAGATTTTCATAACTGAAAAAATTATCTGAGAAAACAACCACAAAGCTAATCAGACCGTGATGATGGTACCGTAAACATGATGATCAAATCTTTTGAAGACACCCAAAACCACTCCATTCCTGCTCTGTCTTTATTGGACAATAAGCCACACCCCCTGACAAAGGCCTTAGTATTCCCTGCAAACAGTATTTTTAAGGTCGTAATTGTGGTCATCATCCTTACTTACCTACAAAGACTGCGTGCCAGATATTATAACCATTAGGAGACCAGAAAACTGTAAGCTTGAACGGTCAGACTGTGCAAACCTGCTCCTTTGCCACAGACTCTTCATACTGAATGAAAAAAAGCTTTTTTTAAACATACATACAAAATGATTTTTTGCTTTAAGTCAGCTGGGTAATCAACCACTGCAGTACTGAAATAACCTCAAAACATGTGGCAGATCTTTACTACAGAATACATAGGAGTTTGTAAAAGAAAAATATATTAATTAGTAAAGTCTTTTCATCAGCAGTAACATTGCTAGAAGCACTCAACAACAAGATGATTATTACTTTTTGTTAATGGTAAAGTTTTGAGATTTTAAGATGAAAACAACACATGGGCAGATCTTAAATGGCTCAAAATGCTTCTCAACCCAACCACTGGGACATCAGAGAACTTTGCACAACAAATGATGAAGGCTATGTGGCGACAATTTAGAACCCAGACCCGAATATCCGTTCCCTTTGAACTTTTCCATATGTTGTCATTTTTATTTCAAATACAAATCTGAAAAGTGTGGTGTGCCTTTGTATTCAGCCCCCCATGAGTCATAATTTGTAGAAAATCCTGGAATTAAGGCTATAAGTCTTTTGGACTATTTCTCTACTAGCTTTGCACGTCTGGACATTCTCCTTTACAAAACCATTTAAACTTCATTCAGTCTGGAGTCTTGCCCCAGATTCCTAATTGGATTTAGGTTAGTATTGTGACTTGGCCATTCTAAAGTACAAAGAAGTATTTTTCATAAAATGAAGAACATTATGGAGAACCCTGAGCATCCTCTTCATGAGACTGTCGTTCAACAACAGAGTGTCTTCACTCAGAAGCTTCTTGAGATCTGCTGTAAGACAGACCGCTACAGAAGATCCTTCCTGCCCACAGCCATCAGCATCTACGGCTCTGAAGAAAGCTGCATGATGAGCTACAACAACATTTAATTTCCGTTTGGGATTAATGGTAGTATTTTTGAATTGAATTGAATTGAATTGAATTGAATTGAATTGAATTGAACTGAATTGAACACTTGGCTATGTCTTTATCTTTGTAGCTCTGGTTAAATGTTTTGGGTCTTTGTCCTGTCGAAAGGTGAACCCCTACTCCCATCAACTCTGACCAGTTATCCTTTTAATCCTGAAAAAGCATCCTTAAATCATGATGCTACCACCATAATGGTTCATGTGCAGTGTTTCTTTCTTTCTTTTCGTTTGGGTCTCGTCTTACCAGAGCACCTTCTTCCACATGTTTGTTGTGCTCCCTACATGGCTTGTGGAAAACTTTATACAAGGATTTCTTATGACTTCTTTTTAACAATATATTTTTTCTTGCCACTCTTCCACAAAGGTCAGAATAGTGGAATGTGTGATGAACAGTTTTCTTATGTGGACAGTCTCCCACCTGAGCTATGGATCCCTACAGCTTCTCCAGAGTTATTATGGCCTTTTTGGTTGATTCTCTAATCTATTCTCTCCTTACTTCCTAACTATGTGACTTTTAATGCTGTAATTGCGTGCACCAGATTGTACTTTGATTACCTGAGACTCCAACTTAGCCGACTGAAGGGGCTCAATACAAAATGTGGCCCATACTTTTAAGCATTTTAGTTGTTTAAAAAAATGAAATAGAACATGAAAAATCAATCCTTTAATTTCAGCTTCATAATTATGTGCTACTTTGTGTCGGTTTATCACATAAAAGTCCAATAAAATGCATTGAGGTTTTTGGTAAGAAAGTGACAAAATGTGAAACGGTTCAAGGGGTATGAAAGCACTGTACATGCTGCTCATAGGCAAATCGAAACATTTCTTTGCAGGTCTGCCCACAACGGAGTGACCAACAATTGTTTCTGCTAGCTATGATCAGGTTGGGAACCACTGGTCTATGCTCAGTGCACTTGATTGAATTTAAAGGCTTACAGGTACATTTTACAATTTAGCTAAAGCTCTAATGGGCCCTTGGGTTGTCATTCTATGCCCTCTGATTTTTCAGTGGCTGGGGCAGAGATGCCAGAAAGCTTGCTTTTTAAAACAGTTGTAAATAACTGCGTAGCAAAACTCAGCTCACCTGTCTTTTTTAAAGCATCTTAGATAATAAATCATTGCAATAATGAATATAAAAAGAAAAACGCCACAACTTGTAATTAAGTAAAAACTCTTTTTTAATAAATCTACTTACCTATATATATATATATATATATAATATATATATATATAATATATATATATTAATATACATATGATGCATATAAATATATATAAATATATATATATATATATATATATATATATATGACTATAGAGAGCGATGAAAACATTGATCACTGATTGTCAGCAGCCATGGCATACATTCTGTTATTTGGCTGTTTTTTTGATAAGTTGAGAATATTATGATGCTATAGTTCTCATGTGTCCCGATCCACTCTGAATGTCCAACTGGCACTCACACGAAATGTGCACATATGCATTGTTGCATTCACAGGGTCAGCTTAATGTGATCGGTTAGAAAAGAAATATTAATATCATTGTTTTTTGTTTCAGTTTTTAAACCCCTTACTTAAAGTCTTTCTGTTCATGTGCAGAAATGACATCATTCATGACAATTTGTGGAGGAGTATAACATGCAGGTTTCCAGAGACCATGGGGTTGGACTGTAAGGATGAAAATGCAGTGTGATGTTTTAAGGGTGTCACATTTTTGGGACATTTCAAATCAACTTTGGTCCATTTTGTTTTGTCTCTTCTCACCAGGTGTGAGTCCGCTGCAGATTGAAATCCAACGATATTTCAAATTAAACAGGGTTTTTTACATCAACCAGTTCTGTTTTTCTCTTTTTTTAACTGTTGCATAATGTATGGCACAATGTTTTGGCTTACATACTGTAACTGCTGGCCCTGGGGACAGGCAATTACATATTACATTAACATATAAGCTTTTGGCAAACAGGAAAACGTTTACTTGAATGGATTTACTGTGAAATTTTTACGGAGGTTTTCTTCATTTTACAGTCTGATACATTATTTGGGACTAAATGTTTTACCTGCTTCACCTTAGAGCATTTTTCCATCTTTCCCTTCCTCTAATTGTTTCACTCGTTCTACAAAAAAAAAAAAAAAAACTCTGTGAATTCCCCCCTCACAAATGAAAAGTCGTTTAATATGAGTATTTAATTCTCTGCTAAACAAAACAGATTACCTGAGACTCCAACTGGTAATCTGAGGTTTGTGGAGCTGTTCCATTTTGCATGCCTTATGTCACCCATTACCGTTGTTGGTAGGGATGTATAAAAAGCCTTAAAAAATTGAAGCGTCCTGATCTCACACAAAGACAAATGAGCAAAAATCTGATTTCTTATTTGGGTAAATTTATCCCACAATTAGTGCCACAATTAGGGACACACCTAAAACTTCCTATAAAATAAAGTTTTACAATAAAACAAAGTCTATACTTGACTTTTTATACTTGACTCTTGCTCATATATGCAGTTAAAGCAAAAATGTATAAGTGTGACAAACAAAGCAGGAGGTATCAAACAAAGGTAAAAAAAAAATCTATCCAAAGCTCACTGTAGGAGAACTGGAGCAAAGAGTGACATCTTGGGGTTGCAAAGTTGTCATAATAGCTATTTCACTTTAAACCTTTAGCACATATCTTTACCAGGGGTGTCGATGTTGGTGAATGGTGATATACACACTAACTCTATCCCGCTCACATATTTATCAGCCAGCTCTGAAATTAAAAGTTATTCAACTGATATTTTTGTTGCATTTATGACCAAATATGATGCACAGTGCACAAACTGTCCTTTTGGGGGGGCCTGGAAGTTGCAAGGAGATGGTGGGTTTTGAACGTAATGTTAAGGTGGGTGGTGTGTTACAAAGTAAAATGTAAATGGATGCCAGGATGAAATGATTGCAAACGAAACAGACCGGCATTCACCTTACCCGTCAGTGTTCAGACATTATTCCTGCAACCATGTCTCCGTCAGATTATATGAACAAATCAGAAAAGTTATTTTAAAATGAATATTTGAAACTGCTTAATAAAACTGTTTATGCCTGAATTCAACCTACAGGATGAGCAAACTCTGCAAACGTTGCAGGGAAAATAGGAAAACTGTGCATTTCCACAGTTTAAACATATGCAAAGGTGTCACCAGGCCATGTAGTTATTTCATTATACTGTTGTGGGTTTTTTTTACCACCTTCAGTCCATAAAGTCTCACAAGCAGACATCAATAAGCTGTGCTGTTACCATCAAGGCTTTAACATTTGACATTTTTTTCCTAATATTTTTCTTCCTTTTTTTTCCTTTACAGTAAAACATCAGTTCTGAATCTGAGGTTTCCATCCTCACTGATCTCACATCTTTTTAAATGTAGTTAAAAAATGTGGCTTAACAATATGGGGAATTTACTAGTGAAATATATAAACAATAAATGGAGGATGAAAAACCTTTATAAAGTTTAAAGCAATAAAGCCAAAACAAATCTTTGCAAAAAGTTTTACAAACTGAAAAAGAAGTAAAGAAAATACAATTTGGCCATCTTAAAGAAAGAGGAAGACAAAAGACATAAACAGCATAACAGATAAAGTTTGTTCGAAAGGGCTTACATTAAACTGCACTGTGGAAGATTTTATTCAAAATTATCTCTTTAAAACCAGCTCAAATGTTGTGTATTCACTTAATAGTAATACTTGTCAAACCTCTCTCATCCCAACTATCAGCAGTTTTCAACTTTTACAGCTTTTTCATCACACTTTAAAATCAATATTTTCAACATGTTTACCACAAAGAAGCCATTCACCTTCTAATCTCTACATCACTAATTCTCCATCAGTACTACAGTTTTAGTATTTTCTCCATTAGACTGGAAATCTGTTTTTCTATTTGTAGGCTCTAGATCCCCCCTCCAGTGTCCTTACAACCTCCTTCTGAGGAGCCTAAACTGCAAAAAGCAGGTAATTAAATAAGGACAAGTTGGATCATGATGTGATAATTTGAGAACATTTTATGGCTATTGGTTGGACTGTTTTTTTAGGATAGATTTGAGATAATAAAGCTGAAGGAAGCTTTGGAAGTCCAGGATATTAAAAGCAGAATTTGGGACAACAAGGTAATATTTAAAATTTTAGTCAATTTTGGTGAAGATGCATGCATAAACCACTTAATATTTACATTCTACACCACAGGATTGAAGCTCCTAATTCAAAAGCTTTTGTTTGTCAGATTTTCACATCGAGTTCCTCCAGTCTTGTAAAACACTACCTGTAATACTTAATCTGGAAGAAAAAAGATTAAAGCATTCTTTTACAGTTAATTTTAATTTGGAAAAGCTGGACTGTTAAGACTAAAATACCTTTAAGTAAAACCTACATAACCAGTTTTGAACAGTGGATAGAAAAGACCAACAGACAGACAATGCACCAGCAGCCACAAAGAAAAACAAAATGTAAGAAGCAATGCCAGTAAAATGCTTTTCTATAAGCTACAGTAGACAGCAAAAAGTAGTAGTAGTATTAAAATGTATACCTCTTATTAAAATGTGCAAGATATGAATTATGATTCTATTTATAGTTTGAGTAGAGAATTGCATTTACTGCGAAAAATGCATTTAAAGCTTGCTTACAGCTGCAGCTGCAGGTCATCAGATCCTGATGATCGCTTTCTGCAAGTATGTACAGTAGAGCGTGGAGTGGTGCTTATGACCTTGTGAGTCTTCCCCGGGGAAAACCACTATTCTTCTGTGGAAGGACAATTATTACTAAGGCATTTTTACTTAAATCTGTCATTGTGGGTTCACTAGCTATTACTGCAACTGTAATGCCCTTGATCTCAAACCTCACCGTATTTCAGTGACCTTCTATCCAATTTTTTCATATCCATTAGCTTTCTATTCAGCAGTTTTGAAAAGGTTTGTCAGAGAGCGGCAATAAACAAACAGCATCAAGAAGGGCAAGTAACACATCATACGGGTCAGGGATGAAGTTGTGGAGAAGTTTAGGTTATAAAACAACATCCTAAAATGTGGACGTCTGACCAATCACTTTTCAAGCCATTACAAAAAAATATAAGGTATGACAGAAAAATAGGTTAAGTTTGACTCTGGAGGAGCTGCAGAGATCCACAGTTCAAATGGAAGGATCTGTTGACAGGGCAACTTCTAGTTGTGAACTCTTCAAAACTGGCTTTTATGGACTAGTGGCAAGAGAGGTTAAAATAAGTCAGTTGACCAAAGGCCATATAATGGACACAGTGGGCTCGTATAAGAAGGTTAGATGAGACCAAATAGAAATGTTTTGGCCTATACTGCACATAACCCTGAACATAACACCCCCACTGTAAACAAGTGCTTCAGCATACACATTTTGTGGTGGTAACAGCAAATAATATTTGATGCTACCACCACCAAATCTGTATGCTGTAGCATTAGGAGTTCCTTTCACTGAAACTGAAAGGTTGACCCCAACTCCTGAAAAACAGCCCCACACCAGAACCTAACAGTGCCATCAAGCAAGTGCAGTTGTCCTTAGCAACTGCTAAACCCAGACTTGTTGATTGGAAAAAGAGACAGAAAAGCATGATTCATCACTTCAGAGAACACATCTTCTCTGCTCTAGAGTCCAGTGACGGCGTGTTTACACCACTGCATCTGGTGTTTTGCTCTGCATTGTTGATGTAAGGTCTGTATACTGCTGCTCAGCCATGTAAAACCATCCCATGATGCTCTCTATGCCCTGTTCTTGAGCTAATCTAAAGATCACATGATATTTGGAGATCTGGGGGAACTTTTGGGCACTCTGCGCCTCAGCATGCATTGACCCCTCTCGGACTTTCTGTGCCCTACCACTTGATATAATACCACCAACAGCTGACTGTGCAATATTTAGCAGTAAGGAAATTTCGCGACTGAAATCTTTGCATAGGTGGCATCCTATCACATTATCACAGGGGAATTGACTGGGATGTCATGATTTGAAGGTGTTTGAGTTATGTTTTGGGTCTTGTTTCTGATCATTGTTTATGTTTTCAAGGTGGCGCTTTAGTTCCTTACTTATTCTTGTATATTGTTTATGGTGTATTTGAGTTTCTGTTTTGTCTGTATGAGATTTCCTTAGGTTAGATTGTCTCCTTGTATTTCTGTTTAGGTCCAGCCATGTTTTGATTTCACTCTCTGCCATAGTAATCAGCTTCATTCAGTCCACCTGCTTCATGCCACTCAGTCTCTCTGTCTCACCTGCTTGTGGCACTATATATACTCCTCGGTCCTGTTTACTCGTCACTAGTTTATACTGTCATACTGCCTATTTGCCACACCAAGCCTGCCCATGTTCATGGCTGCTGTGAGTTTTCTTTTTGTTTTTTATTAAACCTTGTTTTCACTTACCTCCCTGCCTCTGCCTTCCTGTCTGCTTTTGGAAAGCCACCACCTTCTTGACATGAGAGCAACCCATTCTTTTGTTTGTCGAAGCAGTCTGCATCACTAGGTGCTGGATTTTCTACATCTGTTGCCATGGAATCATTGGGAAACCTAAATTCAATGATTTGGACAGGTTATTTAATACTTTTGGCAATATAGTACATGTGAACTCTCACACAGCAAAGTCTCTACTGTCGTCCCTTCTGCATTACTGAAAATTCCCTGCTGTGACTTTGTCCTTTGGGCTCCTTTTCCAATCTTTGGGGACTCAACACTCCTAATGCCAAGCCATCACTGACAAACATTTCCTATCTATATTACACTCCCACAAACACCCCCCATCCGTCCCTGAGGAGCAGATCTTAAACCCCGATTTCTCATCCACAGACCCACACCTGTCATAACCACCCCGCCTGCTCTTTCCATCCCAGCCATCTCTTATGACAGAATGGAAAATTAAATTCCAACACTCTGTCCACACACATTCACATATTTTCAGCTGTGCTGGATTGTTGTTGTAGGTGCATACACCAGCATCTGCTGTGGTCTTGATATTTCGAGTCCACTGAGAGGCGTGCTGCTTACATATCTATAGTCAATTAGACACGACATGAGATGACAGCAGATGAACACTACAAGGTTAAATTACCACAGCGTTGTTTTCTGACTGAGCGGAGAGGTAATCAAATAAGCAAATTGTATTCCTTTAATTACATTCAAAAACTGTGACTAAAATGTTGTTTGTTTGAAATCAGGGCTAATTCAAGGGTAACTAATTAGAAATTAATTAACAAAAAATGCCCACATTCTATTCTGGATAATTACTCCTGATTTAGTATTCAGGGTTTGTTTTTTTTTTGGTTTTTTTTGACGAGTACAGAAGTATACAATTATAAAAAAAAACTACAATTTCAAGCATTTTAGTGTAGATTGGATAAGAATAAATGTAAATACAGAAAACTAACTCTAGGAACTAAGAGGAACATCTAGAGTGTGGGCTGTCTGAAGCACCAAATAAGGAATTTGCACATTCATCTCGGTGCACAGCAGGTGTGCCACAGTGTGGTAATGGTGTGTTAGATTCATTTACATTTTACTCACGTTCAGGAAGAAATCTTGCATTATTCTCCAGTCTCAGCCCATTAACCAGTTTGCAGGAGTAAATCTATGCACTCTTCAGAGGAGAAAAATTCAAGAGTGCATTTCTGCCATCTCAAGTTGTTAAAAACTCTAAAACCTCCCAGCAGTTTAAGCAAATGCTAGATAAAATTGAGACAGTTGTTTACCCTGTCACTATTCTCTCAGTGGAACAGTCACCATGTTGCACTGTTTATTTGCTTGCATGGAGCCAGCTAATTGTATCCTGCTATGGATCAGCCTAGACTCACTGCGTTGCTGGTTTGATCCCTTGACAGGTTTCATAGTGCTGTGTTCCTCTTATCAAAGACTAAACCATAATGCAGAGGCATAACCTACAAAAATCTACTTTATAAGGCAGACACAAATGGCATGCATTTCAAGTGAAATTTAAGAATTGAGACGTAACTTGGGCTTGAAAATAACTTGTAAACATCCCACCGTTGTTGTGCTTAGATTATTTTTCACAACCAGTTAAATTCCTAATTCCCTTGACTGCCAATTACGGATAATTTTAACTGTAAGCTCAAGGGAACAAAGTAAAAAAAATCTATCACTCAAAAGTAAAAGAGATAGAGGTTTTTGCTTTGAGTTTGGCTCACAGTCAGTGAAAAATATCTTACTGAAAAGTTGCTTCAAAGGCAGAGCTGGTTTGGCATATTTACTGCATTTCTCTGCTTTCCTAATATGAAATACAACGCTAAGTGATAAAAACCAGAAAAGTCTGTATGACGTCTTCATAGAAAGAGTCCAGATCCACTTTTTACAAGGCGAAATATAGTGTTATTTCTAAAAACCAGACATTTCTAAAATGTAGCAAAAAATGTAAGCAAGTCGAAGTAGACCTTGTTGCAATACCATTTGTGAGCTGCGCAACCTTTCAGTAGTTATCATCAGCAGTAGCATATTGCAAACGGACCTTAGGGTATCTCAATCTGTCTGAATATTTTCAACAGCTCTCTAAGAACCTGTTTTTTATTTCTTTTTGATGGCAGAGATCTAAACTGTGACACTGTGAATACTGATTTGATTTCCCTGTCTCTTCTGCACATCTGCCATATTTGATATAATCCATAACAAACATTAAAGTAACAATAACCCTGAGGGAAAATAAGAAAAACTGTGGTGTTTTTATTACCCAACGTGTGGCAGATGTACCCAGAATCAGCTACTCCACACACACAGGAAGTGAACTACAGTTGACTGAGTTGTTGCATGCCTCCAGCTCTTTGGGGCTGTTTCTGTATCAACACAGAAGATTTTCAGCACAGTTTTAAGTCCACATAGAGCTAAACAGGAGACTTTTAAATATGAAGCTTTTATATCACAGAAAGGAAAAGAACTCCTGGATTAAAAACTAAACTGGCCATTTATTTTAAAAGAATATTTATGATAAAGATACAGCTGAAACTCAATGTTTTCATACACCGTATAAAAGAGCACAAACTTATTTTTTCTCAGTGTCGGACTTTAAATAGAACCAATTATTTCCTGTTTTTGGTCAGTAAGGACGGCCAAAATTAGTCCCATTTGCTAAATACCAGATAAATAAAAGAGAGGTTTAATATATTATTTTACTTCTACAAATTCATAAGTTTACATTCATTTACATACAATTCTTTAGTATTTGTTACTTGCCTTTTGAACATTTTGGATATCTTTCCACAAGCTTCTCCTCATAGTTTTCTTGAATGCTCCTCCTGATAGAACTTGTGTAATTGAGGCAGGTTTGTAGGCTGAAACATATCTTTTTAGCTCTGTTCACAAATTTTCTACCTGAGATCAGGGTTTTGTGATAGCCGCTCCAAAACATTAGCATTGTCATTCTTAAGTCGCTTTGAAACTAAGTCAGCTTTATGTTTAGGGTTGTTGTCCATTTGGACCTATTTTCACCCAAGCTTTAACTTCCTGGCTGATGTTTTGAGATGTTGTTTTAATATTTTTCCCTAATGTTTTTTCTTTGTGATGCTATTTTGTGATGCTCACCAGGTCTTCTTTCAGTTAAACACCACCACAAAATTATATTGCTACTGTTTTCAGCCTAGTAAGGTCCCTTCTGTTTTCCTCCAAATCTAGCAATGGTCATTATATCCAAGACACTTCAATGTTAGTTTCATCAGACCACAGGGCATGTTTTCCAAAATTACGGTCTTTGTCCCTGAGCTCATTTGCAATCTGTATACTGGCTTTTTATGTTGCTTTCAAAGTAATGGCTTCTTCCTCTCAGGATGAACCTCTAACCCATGTGGGTACAGGACTCATTTCACTGTCAGTAATGACACTCTCTTAAAATCGTCAGCCAGCATCTTCACACCGTCTTTCTTTTGTTGTTCTGTGGTTGATACGCACATTTTTAACCAAAGAGCCTTCATCTCTCAAACAGAGACCCACAGTCTCTTATACTTGTACATTATTTTTTCAACAGATAAACATGACACCTTCAGGCATCTGGAATACAAGAATGAACCACACTTGAGGAGTTCCCCAAATCTCTTTCTAATATTTTTGTTGATTTTTTTCCATGATGTCATATATAGACGCATTGTGTGTGTGAAATTTTGAATTTGAATAAAGCAATAAAAAAATATGTCCTTTCTCTCTCAAACACTTTCTCATTTCTTGTGTCTTTGTATAAAGTGCATCTAAATATCTGGTTGCAAGTGTGAATAAAATATGAGGGTTAATAAATGTCATTGTGCTAGACAACACATTTTGGACACCACAGTACCAGAAAACAGTTATCGAAAACATTTGTTGTATTTCCTTTTAGAAGTTATTTGCAATGTTGATTTATAAAATTAAATATATTTAGTTAAATTTACTGACACTCTTGTTGATAACATTATAAAGTATATTCTAAATTCTCGAAAGGCATCTTCAGTTTATTATTAATGTTAGCTCAGCAGTGACTGTATTAGTTACATATCCGGAAGTCCTAAAAAAACAGATTCAACGTTAAATTCAACGTTTGAGCGTTATTAAACATGTTTGATTTCAAGCACGTAACAGCAAAATGTACTAACTGAATTAATAAGGCAAGCAGTGATGCACTGGATAGAGCAGCACTAATTTTATGTGTTGTCAAACAATTTCTCTGAAACACTTTCAGAAAAAAACTGTAACTTTTTTTTGTAATGACAACACCGAATTTAATAATACATTAATTTTGTACATTAGGGTATTTGGCCAGAGCACTAAACAACTCTTATTATTCCCCTGCCTCTAATCAAGCAACAGATTGGACTTTTGAGCTCACCCTTCAAGCTAAATTCAAGGAGTTTAGGTGTTGTTTTCAACCAATCAATGTCTCTTAAAGGTCACACAAAAAACCTGGGAACTTGAGATGGCCATTTATGCTTTTATTGCCTTTTCTCCAGACTATACCAGATATAATTGAAAAGCCCTTGACTGCCTTCAGCTTGTCTCACATCTCACATCACTCCTGTTTTAACATATTTTCCCTTATTACCTGTTTTGGGCCCTACATTGTCAACCTCCTTCCTGTTTCACTGAATTGTTAGAGAAACATACTCCAAATCAAGCCCTCGGGTCCTCAAACCTACTTGTAGTCCCCAAAACCAGGTATTTGCTTCTTTAAGGCTGTTGCACCTCAGCTTTGGGTTTACATTGTCTGTATTTATTTTTACATTGTGTTCAGAATCTTGACTCATTTAAAAAACAGCTGAAGACATGCTTATTCAGACGTGTTTTTCTTTAAAATATATCTTTCAGTATTTCTATCATTTTATTTGCTCTGTTTTATGTTTTCTTTTAATCATGTGTTGATGTTTGTACTCTCTTTGTGAAGCACTTTGATCAATCTGTAAAAGGTGCAATAAGAATAAATTTTACTAACTTTATTTTAGAAGTGGCTTGGATTTATCAGTTCAACACTAAGTATTTAAGTATACCAAAAATTTTATTGTTTGTGAGCATAAAATTTCTGATGTAAGTAAACGCGTTGTTTTACTGTAGTTGGTACCAAAAGTGAGTGAAGGACAATGTCTTGCTGTCTCATTATATAGCCTATCATTATATCCCTATACACGTGATGTGTAGTGATGGCTTGAAGTGACTTGTTCATGCCAAACATGTAGTTGTGCAAAAAGCAACTGAAGACAAGCTTACAGAGTTTAGTGGCAGGACAGACTGTGTCCTTCGGACAACATTTTGACAGCTACATGATTCCAGTAATAGTTGGGAGAAAAGAGAACGCTGACAGACAAAGACATCAGAATAGCAATGCTGCCAGAAAAGGAGCTAATCTTATATTTTTGAATTACAATCTTTGTCATAAAGTGTCATTCTCCACTGTGAGGAATTACAGCTCTCGAGCCTTCCATAGGGTGCCGGTTTGTTAGGTTTCCAAGTTACTGCCTTTTTGACAACATTTGTCCTGATTTCATACTCTTTGCTGTATTCTTGGATGCGTTGTTCTTGCTTTCTTTCCTTCATGGTTCATATATTTATTCACTTCAGGCATTAAAATTATTATAACTATCCTGAGCTTCAACACAACTGAAAAATAAAAGTTGTAAAAATAGTAATATTCCCTTTTAAGAATAAGTGTGTGGGACACATCTTCATGAAGAATACAATCATATGCAATAAATTAGAATATTAGTGAAAATGTAATTTATCTCAGTCACTCAATTCACTAAGTTAATCACATAATATGGATTAATTACACACAGACTGATATTTTAAAGCCTTAATTTCTATTAATTATGATTTTCAGCTCACAGCTATTGAAAACACAACATTTAAGATTAGAATATTACAGACCAATAAAAAAACACATTTGAATGCAATGAATGGTAAACTGTTATAATATAGTTTTTTTAATGCTCAACTTTCCAGAACCGTTAAAAAAAAACTTGATTTAGAAACTTATATCTACAAAACAACAACATGTGAAAGACAAACCCAATAACTCAACTAATTCAATCTTAACACATTCTGATGGTAATTCAGTTTCCGTCTTTTGAAGCTACAGGATCACAGTATCCAGACTGGCTCAAGAGACACGTAAGCTATGAAACATATCACTGTAATGTTTTAAACATCTGCTGATAGGGATATTAATTCTGCTAATTATCAAAAAAGTTTTTCTTGAATGTCAACCCAGCTGCTAGAATAGCACGGGAAGTGGTGAAATGAGGGGCAAAGCAAGGAGATATTGTTTTCTAAATATGATGCCTTGTAAAAATATTTAGGTCCTTTGAATTTTTCTACATTTCTTTATTTTAAACCACAAACATCAACATATTTTACTGGAATTTTAAAGACTAGCACAAGGTAGTGCATAATGGGATGTAAAGTGAAAGAAAAATAATAAATAAAACATGGTTTTTTAAAGTTCTTTTAAATAAAAATCTGAAAAGTTTGGTATTCTTTTGCATTCAGCCCCTTTAACTTTGATACCCCTAAATAAAATTCAGGGTAACCAAATGCTTTCAGAAGACATCTTATTAAATGTTTCTAGAGAAGCAGGGTTAGATTTTAAAAAAACAATATCCCAAACTCTGAACATCTCATTAAGCATGGTTCAATCCATTATCCTGGTATGGGTAAGACTGCATGGCGCTGGTGGTGTAGGGGTTAAGCGTACGAATATATATAGAGGCTATAGTCCTCGATGCAGCTGTCCAGGTTCGAGTCTGGGACCTGGCGACCTTTGCCGAATGTCTCTCCATCTCTCTCTGCCCCTATTTCCTGTCTGCCTACTGTCGAAAAATAAAGGCCTCTAGTGCTGAAAAAGTATCTTTAAAAAAAAAAAAAGAAAACCACCAAGATATGGCGGTCAACTTAAACTGACAGACGGGACAAGAAGCGGATTAAGAGCAACGTTAACCATTGTTACTCTGGAAGAGTTGCAGAGGTCCAAATATGCTAAATGAATCCTATGATAGGTACACTCTACAAATCTGACCTTTATGAAAGAGTGGCATGAAGAAAGCTATTGAAATTGTTTGATTTGTCAAATGCAACAAGCCAGATCAGACCAACACTTAACTTTTACCCTATGTGAGAAATGTTATGTGTGGCTGAAAACACTGCAGATCACCCTGAACACACTGGTCCAACCATGAAACGTGCTAGCAGCATCATGCTGGTCTGAGTTAGTGGAGCTATGGATGGAGTTAAATACAGGGCGATCCTGGAAGAAAACCTCTCAGAAACTGCAAAAGACTTGTGACTGGAGTGGAAAGGTTCACTGTCCAGCCAGACAACCATAAACATACAGACTGAGCTACAATGTAATGGTTTACATCATGTCTTATTATGGCCCAGTTGCAGTCCAATACTAAATTCAATTCAGAATCTGTGGCAAGACCTTGAGCTGTATTGCAGAGAAAAATGCACAATACTTTATGTCTCCAGATGTGCAAAACCGATAGACATTTACCAAATGGAATGAAAAACATATGTCCTTTCCCTTCATACTTTGTGTTTTCTACCTCACAAAAACCAAACTAAATACACTGAAATTTGCGGACGTAGCATAGCAAATATGAAAAAGTTTAACAGGTATGAATACTTTTGCAAGGCACTGTTAAATAAATATTTAGATCAGCTAATTAAATATAGTTACACTGTTGTGTATAAGCCAATATTTTACCTGTGTTAGTTTATATTTTTTACATTGAATACAGATTTCATCCTCCATCTTCCCACCCAGGTGTGCCATCGCCGACTGTGCAGCGCTCAGCTCACTGAGCTTTATCAGCTCCGGCCACTCAACCTGCCCGTGCTTCGGGAAACCAGAGAGGTCAGGCAGCTGTGCACATCCCAACCCAGGAGAGGCAGCTCTGTGCTCTTGAGAGAAATGATCGTACTCAGGCTTCATAGCCAAAGATGAGGTTAGGAATGAGAGTGGGAGCTCATTCTTGAGCTATTTTTTCTTCATTTGCATGCACCAGTCCAAGTAATGCCGCTTCACCTGCAAGGCAGATCAGAACGGAAATGAATGAGAATGAGTGTATAAAATACCCGAAAAGTAGCTTGATTAGAAATGAAGCTTAAATGTATCAATTTACGGTTTGCAGACTAAATGCTCCTCTCCTGCAGCACGCATCTCCCCTTCCTAGAGTGTGTGCACACCTTGTGCCACCTCTTCCCATGCCTGCCCCTTCAGCTCATTAGCTGCTGTGTTCTACTCAGACCCACAGATGAAAAAGAAGAACAACAAGAACCAGCAATTAGTCTGTTTTGATTTAACAACTCCAACATGGATTATAGTCTCAGGTTTAGGGTTGAAATGAAACAGTGCTGCAGAAGAGTAGGAGTAATTCCGGCTGCTGTCAAAGTAAATAAAATGCCTAATTTGCAAAAAACAGTCCATGTCTGTGTAGTCCCAACCAGTGATGCACTGTTTGTCCTATCAGGCAGCATTTACTGGCATTAAATGTCAGCACAGATTTCCAAATGTGTTCAGTACATTATTCAAATGAATGTAATTCTGGTCTGAAATGCTACCAAATTTACTGAGCAAGCAACACAAACATCATTAATTCAGTAGGACAGAATAGAAATGTGGCTTTAAAAAGACCCACCAGACAGTGTCATTTTTCTCTTCCTTTACCACTTTCACTGAATTTTATCTTTGAAGAATCCTTGTTCTGGTTTCATTTTATTAAAACTGGACTTTGAAAAAACTTGGCAATAGTCTTTGTTCACATTATATGTTTTGCAAAAATGTTATGAAGAGACTTAGGAGAATTAACCTATGAACTCATTCTTTGGGTAATTCAAGTCTGGTGAGCACTAATATCAAGCACCGGGAACTGCATTGTATCTTTTTTTTGTCTACTGATTGATTTTCAAATAAGCTAGTTTTCTGGTGGGTTTGGTGGGAAACAAAGAATGCCCCCTTTTAAGAATAGTGGAGAATCTTTGATGCTGTGGACCGTTTTCTCTTCGAAAGGCCTTGGGGAACAGACTATTTGAAATACAAGAACATATTAAATAAAGATCTTGTGACCTCTGTCAGAAATCTCAAATTGGTTGTCATTGGGTTTTTCAGCAGGATCATGAGCCAAAACATGGATAAGTTAACACAGAAATGGTTCCACAGATGCGAAATCAACCTTCTACAATGGTCACCTCAGTCCTCAGACCTAAATACCATAGAAGAGAGCGTGGGGTCAGCTCATGAGTCAATAAGAGAGGACCCAGGACTCAAGACCATCAACAGAAGTTGTCCTAAAAAATATCCCTCACTCTGAGTGACCTAACCTTGTAAAATGTTAGTGGACAACATAAGGTGATGTCCTGTTTACAAACAGAGGATGTAAAATATATTGACAAGTTGTGT
This sequence comes from Crenichthys baileyi, assembly GCA_036173005.1. NCBI lineage: Eukaryota > Metazoa > Chordata > Actinopteri > Cyprinodontiformes > Goodeidae > Crenichthys > Crenichthys baileyi. The sequence continues at coordinate 235,981 of JAHHUM010002656.1, forward strand.
CAATACCTGTGCAACTTTGGTTTTGTTAAAAATATTTTAACGTAGCACTAAAAAAAATTTACTCAAGTTAAAGGATGGAATACTCAACATGTTTCAGTGTGGAATTATCCTAATGCAATGAAACTCAATGTAATGAAATTGCATCTTTACCAGGGGAGCCGATTAATGTGCTCGGCGCTGTATGATAACTTTACGTCTTACCTGACATGCTATTTTTCTCATTTAAAGTTAGACAAAATTGTGTGTTAGAAATAAAATAGAAAACAAAAACATGCAGAAGCATCTATTTCTATTTTTAAAGAGTGATTGATAGTTAAACAGATAATCAATAGACTAAACTCTGATTTAATCTGTGCTCTTTAACTCACTGTGATAGCAGAAAAGTGTTTCAGGGAAAGAAAGAGCTTTAACTTTTCTAAAATGACTGAGCATGTTAATAAAGAACAAACCTATTGCTTTAGTTAACATCCACGGGACAGCTTGTGCTACTGCACCACACCAAGGGATACATCACTGTGGAAGAGACAAGAAGTGGGGAACTCCACCTGCTGTCTGGATAACAACACATCTCTCCTCTTGTGGATCTCATTGATGAGAGCCTCTGTTTCTCTAACACTGAAGTTGCTCTTTTCCTTCCTTTACAGATGCTTTAACTGCAGGAAATCCAGTTTGGAGCGAGGGAGGGGGCCAGACCCCACAAATGTACAAGAAGAACCTGAGATGAGGTAAGAAAATGAGGCAAAAGCATTCAAACAGAAGTAGGAATAGAGGGAGAGAGCAAAAGGTTGGGGGGAAGGAAAAGAGAAATCGACAGATCACAGGTAAAAGTGAAGGGGAGAAATAATCTTCAGAGCTAATAGTAAGCAGATGTTTGCCATAAAGGTTAGCGTGTGTCTAGCAGAGCAGTTTCAGCTTAAAACACATAGCAGTTTCCAGCAGAGAAGACTTCCTCTGAGACACAAGCAGGCTGTGTGAAGTTTTCCACCTCCTAGAAGATAAATACTAGCTGTTCCACTGGATGCTGTCTCTATGTGAGGACGTGTGAGAATCAGAGTTAAGAAAACACCAGCTGGAAAGAGCCAAGCAAAGTGAGGAAACCGCAGCAGGTATGCCAGGAAAGTGCCCCATCTATAAGTATTTCTTTCTTCACACTTCACACGGAAGGGTTCTCTCCTACCTTTATAAGGTTCTGATTTGATGTGGATTTGATGTGGAAGACACTTAGAGCATATTATGACGAAGCTGGCAGGGTGCTGCGCCTTTTATTTTCTTGTCTGAGCCGTTGCCTGGTGAGCTGTATCGCAAACCAATAGGATTCAGCGGTCCACCTGGGAGTCAGAAAGGGAGAGTAAATTTGGGTTTGATAGTGTAGTATGAGAGGGTTTGTAAAGGGTTTGGGTAGCTGTAAAATAGACAGTATACCAAAGTTAGTTATCTGAAAGATATCCAGTCTGAAATGTGGAATTCAATCAGGACTGACCAGAATGGTAGTAAGTGCTGAATATGGAGAATTGTTTTGAATGAAAAAATCTCAAATATAGAAAAACAATCTCCTTACTACTTGCTAAAGTTTCTCAAATGTTTTTTTTTTTTTTTTTCACATTGCAACCACGCACATCAATGTATTTTGTTGGGATTTATTGTGATAGACCAACACATAGCGGAATATGATTGGGAAAGGGAAAAAAAACTAGGCCTGGTTGCTTGAATTTTGTTCAAAATAAAAATCGGATTGCCATAGAACATTAGATAACAAATAGCATCATAAAGAACATGTAACACACCACACAGGTCAGGGAAACGTTGTGAAATCCATCCTTTGTAATTGAATTCAATTCACCTTAGTTTATTTATATAGCGCAGATTCACAACACATCGTCTTAAGGCACTTACAAAATAAAAGGTTTTTTTCAATCGAATCATACAGACTGATTCAAGTACATACAGTACAGACCAAAAGTTTGGACACACCTTCTCATTCAAAGAGTTGTCCTTATTTTCATGACTATGAATATTGTAGCTTCACACTGAAGGCATCAAAACTATGAATTAACACGTGGAATTATATACTGCACAAAAAAGTGTGAAATAACTGAAAATATGTCTTATATTCTAGGTTCTTCAAAGTAGCCACCTTTTGCTTTGATTACTGCTACGCACACTCTTGGCATTCTGTTAATGAGCTTCAAGAGGTAGTCACCTGAAATGGTTTTCACTTCACAGGTGTGCCCTGTCAGGTTTAATAAGTGGGATTTCAAGCCCTTATAAATGGGGTTGGACCATCAGTTGTGTTGTGCAGGAGGTGGATACAGTACACAGCTGATAGTCCTACTGAATAGACTGTTAGAATTTGTATTATGGCAAGAAAAAAGCAGCTAAGTAAAGAAAAACAAGTGGCCATCATTACTTTAAGAAATGAAGGTCAGTCAGTCCGAACAATTGGGAAAACTTTGAAAGTGTCCCCAAGTGCAGTCGCAAAAACCATCAAGCGCTACAAAGAAACTGGCTCACATGAGGACCGCCCCAGGAAAGGAAGACCAAGAGTCACCTCTGCTGCGGACGATAAGTTCATCCGAGTCACCAGCCTCAGAAATCGCAGGTTAACAGCAGCTCAGATTAGAGACCAGGTCAATGCCACACAGAGTTCTAGCAGCAGACACATCTCTAGAACAACTGAGGAGACTGTGTGAATCAGGCCTTCATGGTAAAATAGCTGCTAGGAAACCACTGCTGAGGACAGGCAACAAGCAGAAGAGACTTGTTTGGGCTAAAGAACACAATGAATGGACATTAGACCAGTGGAAATCTGTGCTTTGGTCTGATGAGTCCAAGTTTGAGATCTTTGGTTCCAACCACCGTGTCTTTGTGCGGCGCAGAAGAGGTGAACGGATGGACTCTACATGCCTGGTTCCCACCGTGAAGCATGGAGGAGGAGGTGTGGGGTGCTTTGCTGGTAACACTGTTGGGGATTTATTCAAAATTGAAGGCATACTGAACCAGCATGGCTACCACAGCATCTTGCAGCGGCATGCTATTCCATCCGGTTTGCGTTTAGTTGGACCATCATTTATTTTTCAACAGGACAATGCCCCCCCAAACACACCTCCAGGCTGTGTAAGGGGCTATTTGACCAAGAAGGAGAGTGATGGGGGCTGCCGCCAGATGACCTGGCCTCCACAGTCACCGGACCTGAACCCAATCAAGAGGGGTTCGGGGTGAGCTGGGACCGCAGAGTGAAGGAAAAAAGGGCCAACAAGTGCTAAACACCCTGGGAACTCCTTCAAGACTGTTGGAAAACCATTTCAGGTGACTACCTCTTGAAGCTCATCAACAGAATGCCAAGAGTGTGCGTAGCAGTAATCAAAGCAAAAGGTGGCTACTTTGAGGAACCTAGAATATAAGACATATTTTCAGTTGTTTCACACTTTTTTGTTCAGTATATAATTCCACATGTGTTAATTCATAGTTTTGATGCCTTCAGTGTGAAGCTACAATATTCATAGTCATGAAAATAAGGACAACTCTTTGAATGAGAAGGTGTGTCCAAACTTTCGGTCTGTACTGTACCTTCCAATTGACTCTAGTTACCAAACAAAGAAGTCAGGTTCAGTTTATTATTCAAACTGGTTAAAACATTTTCGGTCTAAGGAAACCCAGCAGATTGCATTAAGCCATTGACTTGCAGCATTCACTCCTCCTGGATAAGCATGTAGCAACAGAGGGCAGTCACTTGCATTGTGCCATTAACTTTACAGCCAGAGGTACTTTCTATGTTGAAGAAAAGTAAAACTTTAATGGCAGTAGCAGCTCCTTCAGTGGCGTCGTCTATGAGAGAAACAGCAAAGCAGATGAGCTCTAAGCCATTTTTCAAGTCTATAGGATGAAAGAGAGCAGATACAGTTAGAAGCAATAAAAGCTCAGCCATTAGCTGTGTTTAGAAGAAAGACAGGATTAAACACTGAAAAACAAGCCCAAGTGTATCATGCTGGAGAACATGAACTGTATGAGTAAGGCACAACTGCAAACCCTTTAAGAGATTTCTGACAAGCTGCGCATGGAAAGACTTAATTAAGTCAGGGGGCCCCTGGTAACTGTGGATGAGTTGCAGAGATCCACAACTCAATTGGCAGAATCTGTTGTCAGAACAACTATCAGTTGTGAACTTCACAAATCTGGTCTTTATAGAAGAGTGGTGCTGTTGTAAGAAAGATATAAGTAGCCACTTTAAAATTTGCCACAAGCCCTGTAGGGGACACAGCAAACATGTGGAGAAAGGCGCTTTGGTCAGATGAGGCCAAACTTTGACCTTGTACCAACATGCAAAATAATTTTTTTTTGCAGGAAACTAACTACACTCAACTCTGAAGACACAATCCCCACCATGAAACATGGTGGTGTCAGCATCATGCTGTGGGAATGCTTTTTTAGCGGAAAAAGGAAAGTGTGTCAGAGCTGACTGGAAGGCAGATGGCGCTAAACACAGGACCATACTGGAAGGTTGCCCTGTTAGAGGCTAGAAAAGACTTGAAACAGGGGTTAAGGTTCACCTTCCAGGAAGACAACGGCCCTGAACATATAGCCCAGGCTATAACAGAATGGTTAAGGGATGGTTTAGATCAAAGCATATTAAGGCATTAGAATGGTCCAGTCAAAGTTCAGAAAACTCCACGGTCGCACCGGGGCTGCTGCTGTATTCCGATCTACCGGAAGTAACATAAATTACACTGTGAACGCAATGAATGATAAAACTGAAGTAGTAAAAACGGGGCGCTAAAATCAAGACAGTGAATGAAAACAGGCAATAACCTTAATATTTACCATATTATCATGTTAATGACCTCCAAATTCACAGATTCTAATTTTCACAGGCGCGATATTAATCACGTGTTGGTTTTTACGGCACTCAGTTTTACCATGTTCAGTATTTCACACCTTCAATTCATTTCAAGTTCATTTTTGTTAGACTCTGACCCCTCATACATTAAGAGGGCGATTAAATTTCAGTCAGCAGATTTTCTGTGCACTGCATTTACTATAATGTCATTTGCTGTTCAAAATTGAATCTGTTTTGTTTAGAGTGCGCTTTATTTAAACTCACGGAGTGCTTATTTATATTTTTTACATACAGATTGAATCAGTGTAATACAGTTCACCATCGTTTTATGTTTGATAAATTAAATATATATTTAAAAAGTTATATTCACTTAAAGTAAATTATTTTTTGAAAATTTCAGATTCTTTATCAGGTTTTATGAAGGAATTAACCACATTATTTTTTTAACCACAGTAGCTCTCTTTTACAACATTCTTGAAAGCCCGTCAAGGCAACTGTAGTTACGCACTGTTTGAGGAGCTCCTATTGGCCAATCCTACACCGCGCGCACTGTTGACGAAATTTACGCTCTTCCGGGTACATGCAGCGGCGTCAGAGCAGGAATGAAAACAGAAAGCTCCTTTTTATGTCTGCTCCCGCTGTACTCCCTCTGTATCCTTCCCCCTGAAACTTTTAATACAGCAAATTCAAGTGAACCCCCACATGTTGAGACGCGATGCTACAGTTAGCTTCCTACAAACCTGTGAGCAGCTGGCAGTTTTGCAGGAGTTAAGATGACTCAGAGGGACGGTGAACGGAGGTGAGCAGGTATGGGCTCCGTCCGCTGGGCTTTCCGCTGCGGGTCGTGGACGCCGAGCAGGTCCGAATGGTTGTTTGCCGCTCGGTGCGTCCAGCGGGAAGAGAAGGACAGGATCGGACAGTTTATTTTCGCTAAGGATGCAAAGTCGGCGATGGTGAGTCTGTTAGCCAACGTCTGCAGCTCATGTGTACACTAGCCTAAAACCTTGAGACTGATATTTACTTGGAGTTTGTGGTGGTACTTTCTATGGAGTCTGGTTGCCGCGACTGCAAAGCTAATGTGATGTTACTGAATCACAAAAAAGCCCTTCTGTGTTTAACCACAAACCGTTCTGCTAGCATTATTTTAATGATTTCACAAAGATCTCAGAGCAAAGCGTTAACAGGAGCAGAGCAGCTGATTTAAGAATTCAAATGATTTTATTATGATCTCAGTCAGCACATCCGTGAGAAGTAACGAAATTGGTGACTGACCCCAAAACAGCCAGCGATTGCCCGTATCACCCGATGTCAGTCATTAAGTTGGCAAGATGTACCAAATTAAATTAATTGATGCTTAATTTCTGTGAACATAACTTGAGGACATCAAATGAAATTCAGTAAATCTCATGACCATCTACCAGCGAGGATTCAACTAAGGGATCAGGTCGCCACCAGTACAGAGCTTGCTGAGGAACAGCAGCAAGCATGGGAGTTTTTCTGCATACAGTGAGGTGGAGAAGCTGGCCCGGTGTCATGAATGGTACCGAAGACGCTGTTTCTTTTTGATAAAAACATCAAGGACAGACTGACGTTCTACAGAAGGGACGATGTTTGGACTGGGGTCAACTTATTTTCTCCAATGAAGACCCCTTAAGACTTTTTGGGATATATACAAAAATGGAATGCTGCCATTAGTCCTGTGGTCATGTCGGTAGTGAATTATGGGGCTGCGTAATATCCAAAGTTGTAGGCTCTATAGAGTTTTGCTCAAAAACATTGTTATGATTTGCTCAACAATTTTATATTGATTTCAAAATGAAGCATGCCTTTCCCAAAATGATTAAAAATGAGGAAAAGGTGATACCAAAGTTACCCAGGAATCAAAACATTGAAATTATGATTCAATAGGCAAAATGCTGCCCGGAGCTTTATCCTATTGAGAAACGGTTGGCTGGTTGGATAACCTGTAAACTTCAGTGTGCCATAGAAACCGCTGACAAAAAGATTTTACAATTAAGCAGTGGATTTTGTGAAAAAAGAAAGGTTCTGTCACTTTTAAAACCTGCCCAACGCTGTAGTGTCAAGTCATAATGTTAAACGTGTGTGTCCACAGGCTGGCCGGTTGTTGCTCAGGAAGTTTGTGTGTGAGAGGATGGGAATCCCCTGGTCTCAGATCAGATTAGAGCGATCCCCCCGAGGGAAACCATATCTGGTTGCCCCACTCCAGGTAAAAACTTAGTTTCAATTAAGGTTACATATTTCTCTTATGCTTCTTTCCTTTCTTCTCTGTTTAAAAACCTATTAACCATTAGACACATTGGACTCAAATTATGCAAAATTCATACGCTGTATTTATAGGCGGTACCAAGCATAATTAGATTTTTGGCTGCAATTCCAGTTCACGTTAAACAAACAGCAGAATTGTGAAGGTTATTGTACTGATTTACTCATTTGTCATCCAAAGGTCAGCATGTTAGTGCACACGGAGTAGAACTGCGAAGGGAAATACAAAACATCATTTGTTTATGGATCAGTTTGCACAAAAATTGTCCATGAAAGGTGACTCCAGACCCAAGCAGCAGAAATGATTAAATAATTACTGTTATCTCTTATATTATGGATTATTTCCTCAGTAGGATTACAACTTGTACATGTGTCAGTCCTTTTAAAATCCTGAATAAATTGTAATTGCCTGGGGACCCCAAGCAGCAGATTTGTTCCCTTATAAGATATTTCACTGTCTGATAAGTAAAAGCTAAAGATGACATTTAAATGGCTTTCATTAGATGTTTGCGAATAGGCCTTAAAATTGTTAGTTTTTTTTTGTGGTAGCGATATTGATAATATAGAAAAAAGTCAAAAAAGATAATGTTTTTAATTTTGTTTTAAAAATAAAACTATAAAAATTTGTTAATATGCTTCTATTACAGCGACATCTATGATTTTTGAAAGTTACTTAGTTTTCCACAAACATTTCCATTTTGACACTGTCTTAGTTTAATAAAAAATGATGCCTGTGATGTGTGAATTTGTACACCTGAGGTTAGATAAATAAATTTAGAATCTGGTAATTAATGGATTATTTATACATTTAAACTCACAGAGGGTGTGCTTTTTTAATATCTTGCCCATTTCTGCCATATAGAACTTATTTTATAATTACTAAAATAATATAAAATTTAGGACACAACAGAATATACTGTGTCACCTAATCTCACCTAAAATTTAGCAACAAATCTAAAAACATATGTACAAGAGGAAGCAACTACACAGTCAGGTATAAGAAGTTCACATTATAAAGAAGAATGCTTTAATATAGATGTTTTCCTGGATTTTGAAGCATGTTTTTTGTCTGTTTTCAGTTTAATTAAGGACATTAAATTCAAAAATCCAGAATGTGTAATTTAGACTTTGTTTCCAGTCGACCCCAGATTGATTCATAACACTAGTTTTCTTACAATGATTTATTTCATGATCTGGATGGAGATTGTTTAAGAACCACTACAGGCCCCTCAGGTCATATTTTGCCCATCTAGATAATCCCAGCGCCGTTTGGACGAGCAACAAAATGTTCTCATGTTGTGTATTTTTTTGTTAAGCTCTCATTTGCCTTCTTTTTCATATGGAGCTTTAACCAACTGTCAAGATACACAAAACTAATCAGAAACCCTTTTATGTGAATGACAATGATGCAGGTCACCACAAGTTGTGATCCATCCTGGAGTTTCAACCTCTCCCACCAAGGCGATTATGCTGTGCTTGCTGCACAGCAGGAGTTGCAGGTTGGAGTAGATGTGATGAAGACCACAATGCCAGGTGAAGGCTGAGGTTCACGCATAGGTTCTAAAATTAAGAGTAAAAGGCTATATGAGCAAAATAAATGCAAATATAACAATTTTTAGATATTTAACAACCTTAGATTATTTTGTTTTTATTTAATGTCTGAATTCAACTTCAACTGCAGTTTCAGATTTCAGCTTTAATAGCTTTACAAACATGCACCCATCCAGGCCTATAGCTTATTGTATTAAACATTTTGTACTGTGGTCCTGAATTAGATTTGCAGCTCCACAGGTTTTCCACAAGGTGTCACTGTTGTCGAACAAAAGTATGCTTTGGCCGAGCAGTTTAAAATTGAGGTCTAGGTATGCGTGTTCTGTCACCACATTCAAATGTGTAGTGCTGCTGTGATAAAAAAGGGCGTAACTTGTTTCTGCATATTTTTTCTCATCTTGTCACTCCCTTCTTCCCCTTTCTGTCTGCATCCTTGTGTCTCCGTCTCCTGCAGGCAGCAGCTCCATCCCGGAGTTTTTCCGCATCATGACTCGTCAGTTTACTGCGCACGAGTGGAGCACTATCCAATCAGCCAACTCGGAGCACCAGCAGCTTGCCGCGTTCTACCGCCATTGGGTATCCATGGCAACCATAGCTCCCTGTCATCACACTGCGCTGCTGCCGGGCATTACAGGCGGTGTAGTGTGTGTGTGTGTGAAAGAGAGAGAGAAAATATGATTTTCAGTGTGCTTTAAGACACATTACTACATTCCGGATGTTGACGCTTGATTCACATTTCACCCCCACTTTTCTTTTTTCGCTCACACTCTGTTCTTCAGTACCTTGTCACAATATTCACCGTTTTTAAAGACATGCACGCACACACAGATGGTCACTGAAAGACAGTGCTGAGCTAAGTAAAGATGCTGTGAGAATGAGAAGGCGGCACAGAGACGTCAAGCCCTGATATCACCACCACACTGTTGACTAATGGCAGAGCTCAACGGTTGCCATAGTGATTAGCCCTGTAATGGTGTTATTGTGGCTTATTGGCCAGGGAGCATGGCTGGTTTTGGCTGTGCGCACGCAGAGGCATGAAGCTCGTCTTCTGTATGCATGCCTTTTAACGTGTGCACAGATTCCCATCTGTTGTAGTTTGATCCACAGAGACGTGCTCTCTCTGCACACTCGGACTGTCTTTCTCAGCTTTCTCACACAAACAACACATTTTCTTTTCTTTATCTGTGCATGTAACTGATCAAGTTTCCCCCGTTTTGCACCAAGACCCTGAAAGAGAGCTTCATCAAGGCCATTGGCACAGGTCTGGGTTTCAACCTGCAGAGGGTGGAGTTTCACCTGTCACCCGAACCGCTCACACAGGGCTGGGTGCTGCGCCAGACCAAGATGCATCTTGATGAGGAACCAGAGGAGGAGTGGATATTTGAAGTAAGTTTGGTTTAAAAACATTTGGTTGACGGCTCCATGTCTTTCCATATTTGATATTGTTTTAGTTGACTTCTTAAGGAAGTAGATCACCAGAGATGGATTCTAAAGTTAGCCCTTAAATGTGTCACATCTTTGATGCGTTTTTTGTTTTTTTCAACTCTGCAGAGTTCCTGAACCATATAGTAATTGTTGTAGGTATAGCAGATCCTCCCAACTCAATGAATACTGAGAACATGATTAGATCTATGATCTCATAGTAGTGAGAACCTGACTAATCCACCTGGTGTTCACTCCAAGTGAAATCATACTCACAAGGACAGCTCGTCAGAACGGAATTGCAGCAAGCATACTTAAAGCATGTGTGAATCAGCTTGTGGAGGTTTTCACCATCACCTTTAACTTCTCGCTCATGCAGTCTGCAGCTCCCATCTGTCATTAGTCGGCCACCATTGTCCCCAGGCCCCAGGAGAATACAGCTGAACAAGCATCATCGAGTTGGTTACACTCCTTTCATCGACAAATAATTTAAGAGATTCATCCTATCCACATTAAGACCTCTATTCTTGTGGACATTGATTCACACACCTGTGCTCTCATACAGTGAGAACAGGTCGGCAGAGCGTGCTGTTAGATCAGATTTCTACACAGCCCTTACACACCTGGATAAAAGAAACCTCTATGTGAGGGATGCTGTTTGCAGATTCAGCTCCCATAATGCAGTGCAACGCCGAACAGGTTCAGAAAGTAAGCAGCCTACTCTGAACCTGGATACCAGACCTCGTCAGCAACAAACCCCATCTCCTCCACCCTTGTCCTTAATGCGGACACACTGCAAGGGTGTCACCCTTCACGCATGAACGTCCTCCTGTTCAAACCATCATCAAATTTGCTCAAAGCACCACCGTCATAAAAATGTTTTAAAAAGAACGGTTAATCAGCCTTAGAGGTCCAGAATACTACAGGACTTGCTTTCCCTACATGCTTTATTTCTCAATTTCATCTTTCCTGTCTTCCATATTTATTGCCTTCAACTCACATGTTTTTGTTCTTTCCATTTTTTGTATTCATTCTTCTCATTACATTTCTTCAACATTTCTTTTGCAGTGTATCTGTTTTACAAGTTTCTGTTAAAACGTTATTTTTATTTAAAGAAGGCTTGATGTCACCTTTCCTCAGCTGTCTCTTATGCCCCTCTGTGTTGAGTAGAGGAAAGCTGTGCTTTATGATGATGACCCTTTCACAACAGCTGTCATCTTGTCTTTGACCCATTATGAAATAAACTCAGGATTTTAAACAATGTCATGATAGTTTATTTAGTATTCTGTTTAAATTGAACAAATGAATAAAGGTTTCTGTTAGGTAGCAACTAAAGAAGATGAGCATTATAAGCAACTTATCCAATACATAAGTTTAAATGTACAATAAAACTTCAGCAGTTGCTGTTTATCATGAAAAGGTCATGGAGGAGAGGCAGGTTGTGTCTTTTACTATCAATCACAGCGCTAACACAGACGGACAGACAGCTATTTTCACTCACACTTACAGGCAATCTCAAATCCTGTCATACATGTGCATGTGCCGATGTGTCTGTCGGTGTGTTTCTGCAGGAGAGCCTGCTGGATGCTGACCATCATGTGGCGGTTGCGCTCGGACCAGCAGACAAGGCGGTCTCTGCAGTAAGAAAGCATAACTTTAATGACTGCGCAGCGGCTCTGATTTAGAAATAAAATGCAACTTTTATCTTTCTTTAATGATTAAGACTAAACATTATTTCCAAAAGAATATACATCTAAGGCCATCTTTGTGAAATTAAAAGGTAGGAAGTGTGGGTCAAAGAACCTGTTGCTTAAAGACAAAAATATATTGTTAAGCAAAATTATGTTTGTGTTTCAAATACAACTCCTCTCACCCCCCTGACAAACCATAGTGAAATACTGTGATGGCAGCATCACCCTGTGGGTTTTTTTTGGGTGAACTGGGAGTTTGTTGTAGAGGGTGGTCAATACAAGTACATTATTGGTAAAATCCTTCAGGCTTAGAAGATAGACTGGCATAAATGGTCTGTGTTTTAGGATGGCAAGAATTTAAATCTATAGGAATGGCCTAGTTAAAGTCCCAAACTTCCCGAAGCAGCCTCCTAATACAAACACCATACTCTAAACAACATTGTCTTTGAGGGGATTAACACATTTCTCAGCTTTTATTTTCTTCAGTTCTTACATTTTTTGCATTAAGACTAATCAAAATGTAATTCTTTCTCTGTAACCAAAAAAAGTGCGAGACAAAGAGATATTCATTGTGAAATCACCCATAACTCTTTAATGTTAAAAGTTAGTGAGCTGGGCGCGGCACTGGTGGTGTAGGGGTTAATCACGCGACCCGTGTATAGAGGCTACGGTCCTCGAAGCGGCCGTCCCGGGTTCGAGTCCTGGACCCGGAGACCTTTGCCGAATGTCTTCCCCCTCTCTCTCCCCTATTTCCTGTCTGCCTACTGTCGGAAAAAATGAAAACAACAAAGGTCTCTAGTGCCGCAAAAAATATATATTAGAGAAACGTTTTCACCAGTTTTCACAAGGATGTTCTGATGTCCTGCTTTTAACATTAAGTCCTGGTTATGTTTTCCAAATGTATTAAAAGGAAGAATAAATAATTTTCACTTTTCACAAAATGTTACAGAAAATCTTTATTAAAGTTATTGTGAGTTTTTTATATTTCCATTTAGCCACTACAGCTGATTTAATTTAAAGCTTCAATCTTAGCATTTGTGAGAGCCAATCACATTCATTTGCACCGGTTTTTAACTATGTGTAAAAAAAAAAAATGCTTTGGCTTAATCTCATACTGAGAAATGTGGACAATTCAGTCTTTAACTTGGGTACATTTATGTTTCCCCTGGCCAAGGGCTCTGCCAGACATTCCCAGCAGACCCTCACTATGCGCTTGGGCCTGCCAAGTCTGTCTGGCTTTCTCCTCCTCCAGCGGATCCAACTCACCACCAGGTGGTGATCAGTGGACAGCTCAGCCCCTCTCTTTACCCGAGTGTCCAAAACATACGGCCGAAGGTATGATGATACGACAACAAAGTCGATCATTGACCTCCTGCCTAGGGTGTCCTGGTGCCAAGTGCACTGATGGACACCCTTATGTTTGAACACGGTGTTCATTATGGACAATCCGTGACTAGCACAGAAGTACCATAAAAAAGCACCACTCGGATTCAGATCGGGGAGGCCATTCCTCCCGATCACGCCACTCCAGGTGTCAATGTCGTTTCCCACGTGGGCGTTGAAGTCCCCCAGCAGAATAATGGAGTCCCCGGGAGGGGCACTATCCAGCACCCCCGACAGGGACGCCAAGAAGGCCGTGTACTCCGCACTACCACTCGGGCCGTAGGCCGAAGCGACAGTCGGAGACCTGTCCCCAACCCGAAGGCGCAGGGATGCGACCCTCTCATCCACTGGGGTAAACCCTAACACGAGACGGCTGAGCTGGGGGGCAACAAGCAAACCCACCCCAGCCCGCCGCCTCCCCCCGTGGGCCACTCCAGAGGAGAGCTTTGACCAGATTCCGGGGGATGTTGGAGACATAGAGTCCGAGTGGACCATGTCCTCCGCATCTATTGTTGATGCTGCTGCCCGTAGCTGCGGCCGTAAGGTCTGCGGTGCCTGTCGCTGCGGCAATCCCCAAACCCGGTGGTGGACACTGGCAGTAAGGACGCTGTTAAGCTGAAGGAGGAGTCCTATCGGCTGTGGTTGGCTTGTGGGACTCCTGAGGCGGCTGACGTGAGGCTAAGCACGCCGCGTCCCGGGCTGTGGCAAAGGCAAAAACTGGGGCCTGGGAGGAGTTCAAAAGTTGAAGATCAGCTCCTCCAAGTCAGAGGCCATGGTCATGGACTGGAAAAGGGTGCCTTGCCCTCTTCAGGTTGGAGGGGAGTTCCTGCCTCAAGTGGAGGAGTTCAAGTATCTCGGGGTCTTGTTCACGAGTGAGGGAAGAATGGAACGGTAGATCGACAGACGGATCGGTGCAGCTGCCGCAGTAATAGGGCACTGTGCCCGTTGTGGTGAAGAGAGAGCTGAGCCGAAAAGCAAAGCTCTCGATTTACCGGTCGGTCTACGTTCCTACCCTCACCTATGGCCATGAACTTTGCGTCATGACCGAAAGAACGAGATCCCGGATACAAGCGACTGAAATGAGCTTCCTTTGTAGGGTGGCCGGGAACACCCTTAGAGATAGGGTGAGGAGCTCGGCCATTCGGGAGGGGCTCGGAGTAGAGCCGCTGCTCCTCCACATCGAGAGGAGCCAGTTGAGGTGGCTCGGGCATCTATACCGGATGCCTCCTGGACGCCTTCCTCGGGAGTGTCCCAGGCACGTCCCACCGGGAAGAGGCCCAGGGGACGGCCCAGGACACGCTGGAGGGACTATGTCTCTCGGCTGGCCTGGGAACGCCTTGGGCTCCCCCCGTAGGAGCTGGAGGAGGTGTCTGGGGAGAGGGACGTCTGGGTGTCTCTGCTGAGTCTGCTGCCCCCGTGACCCGGTCCCGGATAAAGCGGAAGACGACACGAGTACGAGTACATTTAGGTTTTTTAATGAAATCCCTGGTGGCACTGTTATTGTCCGCGCTGCAGTTACCGTAATGCTTTTATATTCATCTGTTTGCCAGCAGAGATGCACCTAGTCTTAAGGATGCAGAGAAAGGGGATCTTTGACCATTGCTCTTTCTCCGGCTTGTTCCAGACTCTGGTTAATTTGGACGTGGAAGAAGATTGATTGGCCAAATGTTCGGTGAAACTGTGCTGTTTTTATTTGGTCATATGTTTTGGGATCTACAGGAGACTTAAAGAATCAAAGGGTAAAAGACTCTTTTAGGTTGCTAGAGAGTCCATCAGAGGTTGATCTAAAATGTCCCTGTAATTTAAAAAAATTTAATGTTGCAAGGTTTCCAAGGCCTTTAGAAGAGAAACGGGCCCAAAGCTTTGCAGATCATCCACCATTCTTAACAGTGGGCAACAGGTGCTTTTCCTGTTAAGTGAGGCAAAGCTCAACCTTAACCTTCTTTTAACTCCACAGGTTTACATTTGTGGTGGTAGGACAGAAAAGCCTTTGTCCTGGCATCGTTCCTCTTTCCTCCGGTTCTCCAACAGTGAAGGTTGGAGATTTGTAACCCACCTTACCATCTTGCTCACTGTGGGTGGTGCTAAGATAAATATGGGTTCACATCTAGCCTCTTGACCAATGGCTGAAAGAAATTGGCCTGTTATATTTCCACCTAAGGAAACTGAACGTCATTACTAATTATTTCCATTAAAATCTGACCAACCTTTAGGAAAAGGTAAAAGATAAGTAAAAAAATGCTTTATTTTAAAGGCATTTCTAGGGGCACTAATAATTGTGCCACCTTTTCTCAACATAGGATTGTTTTCTCACTGAAAAAAGTACTCAAATGTGGATTTTTATAAATTTCTTGACACTACAATTAAAATAATATATTGATTTTAAAGCTTTTACACATCTCTGCCAGGGGTACCAACACATTTTGTCCACATCTGTGTTACACCTAATTTTGTAAATAGTTTTGTTTGTCTCTTGAGGACCACCGCAAAAGGCTGACACACATTTTTCCCCAAACGATGCTTTCAGTTGCTGTGGAAACTGTGTCCTGGTGGACCACATGGCTCCCTCTTTGCTGTTGGCAGCCACATCTTCACCAGTTTGAAATGATTTATTAAAGAAAAATATCAAATATTTAATTTAGATTCAATCCTCTCATGAAATAGAAGCCATTTCTTATAGGCTTTATACGTCCCTAACTAAATGAATCTTATGGAGCAGCACTATAGATGCTGAAAAAACTCATGTCATTCTTGTCTTCCTCACAGCCTCTTCCTCCTCCCGCCACCTTCACACTGCTGTCGTTCGGTGAGCTCATCGCCTCGGCCTCGCCGCTGACAGAAGAGGATCCTGCCTACTGGGAAGGTTTCAAAATGAAGGCCGAGGCTCCACAGAGACAGAGGGATACACAGATATCCGGCTGACAACATGTCTCACGCTGACATTCACCTGCCCAACACACACATGAACCTTTCAAAGGTGCCAAAGAGGAAACACTGACAGTGAAGCTGCTTTCTTATTCAACATAAGTCCAGTCAAGTGCTGTCAAGTTTCTTTACAGACCTAAAAACTTAAAGTTTGCCTCCAAGGAATCTATGTTTAGAACTTTGCTGAAGAAAAAAAATCTTTTAACTCACAGAAGCTGTTCAACTTTTTAAGCTACTTGGATATACTCTGTATTTTTCTTCCTTTTTGCCATGGCAGTATGTTTTTCAGTTTAACAAGGCTCTCATTTAAAAAGCCAAGTTCAAAATAATACTGAGCCTTATTGATATTTGTAGGATAGGCATAAGATAAATGCTTGAACCTCTTTGAAAAATCTCGACTAAGTAATAACATGGTGTGGAACAGACGGTTGCTTTGCTGTCAGCTCGAGCTCAACTTCAGAGATAAAATATAGACTTTACCATGTCAGCATGATGTACTGAGCTGTCTCCATTTGTCAAAAACAACATTGTCATGTCCTGGAATGCTTTTACAGTGCCAAATGACAAAAGTAAACTTATTTTACCAGGAAAGGCAAAGCTTTGAAGTGGAAACCAGTTTGTATTAAATACAGAGAGTGATGCAGACAGCCTTAAATAGACTGTCTGTATAATGATGTATAAAATGTCAGTAGAAAAATTAAAAAGACACTTCAGCCTTTTTATCTGTGTGCATTTTATAATTACAGTGCCTTGCAAACATATGCATAGCTCTTGAAGTTAGTAAATATGTTTTTAATTATTATAAGTTATTATAAGAAGTGATATAGATATTTTTCCAGCTTTGCTCCAAGCCTTAAAGGTGTGTAGTTACTGCAAATGAAAACATGAATAGAAGCCGAGAGCGAGATGTATCTGGGTTTCACATCTAATGACAAATATGCAACTATGTACCATAGCATACCAACTTTATTTATAAAGCACTTTATAGCAAACAGCTGAAACAAAGTGCTGCACATGACTTCAAACTATAAATGTACGTTAAAAGAAAACATATAAATAATGGGAGGCTGTCTGAAATGTAATTTGAAAACATTGCAGTGCCAAGTCCTGGAAAACAAGTCTAGTCAGCAACAATAGGCGGTGCAGAAATCTTCTAAGCTATAACCAATCACATGCTAATCCTGTCTCAGTCTACTTTAAATATGAAGATAGAACACAGGGTTAATCAATGACAGGGGCGAGTGGTTGCAGAAGCGCCTGATCTTGTCTTTCCCTGAGAAATGTCACATTTTCCTCAAACCTTCACCTTGTGTACTAAAGCCCTCTGCCAGGATCACAAATGCTGGTTTCACATCTACGCACATACTAGTTGTAACCTTTAAAACGTTTAAGCATGGTCAGGGATTCCTGGAGTCTGACAGCAACCTCCACAAAACTCAGATTTTAATGTAGTGGCGCGATAGGTGACCTTGTTCCTTGTGTAGTTTTTCAAGATGAGAAAAGAGGACAAAAACAACAAACATACAGTCCTTGCCTGCAGCTGCAGTGAGTTTGTTTCCCTCTTTGTTGTCTAAAAACTTGCTTTCTCTGCAGCAACGAGGAGGGTCAGACAGGAGGCACAGAGGCCCATTTTTCTTGTGTCAGGTTTACTGTAATACCACAGAAACAGACTTTTCTTCTTTCTCAGGTGTGGCCTGGAGGCAGGCACCCTTTCAGCATCGGTACAGCCTGAGGGTCGCTCTGCTGGTGAAGATGATTGATATTTTGCTTTAATAGAGTATTTGGAGCCACAAAAATTCATTGAAAATTAAGAAGATGCCTAAATATTACATATTTTCTTTTTGGTCCCACAAGTCAGGTTTTACCTACTAAACTTAAAATTTAAACAAGAATATGTTTAAACAGTGAGAATAACAACACTTTTATTAATGAAGATTGCACTCCTGACATTCACACAAATCCTCTTTTTTTAAGTATGCAGAATAAGCATCTCATCTCTTAAAATAAACCACAGCTTAATGATAACCCCAATTACAGCCTCGTTTTTATATGAGGCTGTGGCGATTTTAATACGTTTTACTGCAAAGTAATGTGTGTTTATGTTTAAATGTGTTAAAGCCAAATGCACGAATGGATCAAGAGGGTTTGGTAGAATTGTTTAAACAACAGAGGCATCATCAAATTAAAATAACTTTGAATTACATGTAATAGAAGATGAGGAGCTTTAAATAATAAGCTATTAGCATAATAATGCAGGGAACATTTCTTACTCATAAATATTTCTCTCTGTTGTGTTACAACCAGATAAGTGATTTATAAAATGTCTCAAAAACGTCCCTCAGATGTAAAATTAGAAAATCATTTCTCATTTCATTTCAAAGCATTAGGGCTGTAACTAATTTTACTAATTAATTAATCTGTTGACATTTATTTTGATTAATCGATTAATAATCAAATGCCAAAAGGTGTTTAATAGGAGATTTTTTTACAGGATTTAAACCAGATTGAGCTAAAACTATGCCACTTGAGGAGTTCTGGATGGAGCATATTTACAGACCAAGAAGTTTTTTCATCTTTAATGCAAAATTTATATATTTTTGTACAATGTTTGTCGAATTATCGCTCTGTGTGGGTTCTTCTTTCAGCAAATGCCATGTTTTAGAGTCTGTATACTCCATGTAACGATTATTCGATTACTAAATTCGTTGATGATTATTTCAATAATGGTTAAACAATTAGCTGAAACAATCACGATTATTTTGATTAATTGTTTCAACTCTACGAAGTATAAACGTCATAAACGTTAAGCAAAGAAGATGGGACAAAAAATTTAAGGAGAACCAAAGAGAACAAATACGGCTAAAATAAAATGAAAACTAAACTAAAACTGAAAAATAATAGAAAAACATGCTGAAAATTAACCAGAGTTAATGAAAATTTAGCTTATTGATAGCTGGGCTTTGTAGGGACTCATTAACACATAAACATGGCCCTGTGAAACTAGTCAGTGATTCTGCTCAGATACTGGTCATGACTAGATAAAATCAATTAAACCCTTTTGCACAAACTCAGGACTCACGTCAGAGCAACGTCAGAGCTGACACGATCGATTTAAACGTCCTGGTCGTGGTCGGCTGCCCTGAAAACACATCCTGCAGGGATGCTGGCTGATCTGGCCAGCCTCTGTGAGTCAACGTTAGTCAAAAGCAATGGGCAGAAAGCAGAAAAGAGGTTAGACAACCTCTTTGATTGAGATTTGAATTCTGGAAAAACATAATCTCACAGTAAATGAGTTTGGATCAAATGTTCCGAGAAGAAAGCACAAAATTCTCTATTTGCTAAAGATGGGAATTCATATGTTGGTTTTACTCAAGAAGTTTGTTTGGCCTGTTAAAACAGATAAAATCTTCTGCACTCTCCATGACTGCCTTTGACACTTTCAGTGTATGCACTACACAATGTATTTTAAGAAGCCAACTGAAAGGTGATGGAACTCAAACATATTGACCTGCAAACTAAAACAATGTGCAGAAGTATCTGGAGACAGATCTTGGATTCTAAGCAGAGCTGCAAAGAAAAAGAGGTATTTTTCTGAGAGTTCAGCACTCCAGATAGGTTGATGTGATTCAACTTTGATTGTAGAAATACCAAATATGTTGCATCTGGTTTGGATCTGGCTACATGAACACTGCTTTGATTGATCCCTTGTCGGTTTATTGATTTGTCTTTGTGTTTTCATGAAAGGTGGAAAAAAAAGCTGATGATAACCTGTATGCTCTCTTATATCTTGCATTCATTCACATTATAAATATGAAGGAAAATGTGAAGCCGATTTAATGCAGTTGCTGCTTCTGATTTTGAGGAAAATACCCTGTACATTATTCCACCTGGAAATCATTGTGGGAATTTTTCAGTTTTCCAGTTCCAAACTTACCAAGTATTAAGTTACTAAGCAGTAACGTTATGTTCCACCATAACCTTTGCACACACAAACAGAAACATTCATCAATGGTTGCATCTATGCATAGTAAGCATTAATACCCAGAGGTGCATGGAAATATGAATAAATCTGCCCCACACATACCTGCACATACATAAACACATTTGTTTTGACTGTGAGTGCGCTGTGGGAGCAAACCATCATGCTTAACCCCAAAAATAAACCTCACTGCAGGGTAGGAGACAAAGGGCAAGGACATCACACCATCTCACACTGGTGCACACACATTCAAAAGGCAAGAGAATGTAAAGCATGTCCCTTTCTAAGTGTAAATTCACATACTTAAACATTTGGGTAGGAAACACATTATGTAATTAAAAGCACACTCTAAAACATCATTATTTAGTGCACATTTAAAAACAAGATCAAACAACATTACCATGGTGGGCAGTTAATAATTCAGAACTGATGTCTCACAAAGACTTAAGGCATCCCTTTCCTTGCATATGACCATAGCTAAGTGATGTTTGAGTTTTTCACAAGTTTAGCATCCTATGGCACAGATCACATGTCCATAAACTCATCTGCATTAATGTTATATTATATTTGGGCTTTAAATTATGCATTTGAACCATTATCTGTGTGTGTGTGTGTGTGTGTGTAGACTGGGGGGGTGCGGGGACAACAAACAATTCAGAGGAATTCTAAAAATGACAATTTGATGCAATAGTTGCTCTTTGTTTGGGGTTTTCTATAATCCACGCAGAGTCAGAATTACTCATACAGACTAAAATATGTAAACACACTGATAAATAAACAGTTGATTAAATACTATCAAGCAAGTTACACAGAAAAGTTTTTGTAGCCATCAACAAGGTTATGTAAATTAGTCACACTGGGTATTTGAACACTCATGTTCTCAGAAATGGCAGATTTTTAATTGGTAGATTTCTAGGCATGCAACCCATTCTCCGCTTGAGACTTAGACACCCAATTGTGTCCAGGTTTCAACCACCTTACCTATATGACTGCCTCCCTCAGATTAAAAAAAATTACATAGAAAGTTCAAAGCAACTCAGGAATCTATAGCAAATTTATAGCAAAACCAGTTTTTTATCACTATGGACTAAGAGGGTGCCGACCAGACAAGCGTCTGCTCAAAGATCAACACCTTAAAGCTCAACTATAATTTGCAGCTGCAATTCTGGACAATTAAATGCCTTCTGGAGAAAGGTTTTCTGTCAGGAAAAGCACAGTAACTACAGTTCATGTAAATTTCTAATATTTCCATCAGGAATAGAAAGGGAATTGAACTGTTAACTAAACAGTTAAACCTCAGAGATAATCCTTAAAAAAGAGCACACCTGGTTACTTAAAATAAGATGTTAAGCATAATACCAAGTAGAAAAATTCTAGTAAATAATTGTTGTGGTCCCATATTTTGGCTCAGGAAGACTTCAAGCTACAGTTTCATGACTTAATAACTTCATAAAAATGTTTCCAGGCAACATTGGTGTATTTTATTATCTATTTTTTTCACCATTTAATTTCCTCCATATGTTCTAAGAAGAAAGATTTTAAGGCTGAAAAAAAATTTATGTAGGTACCGTACATAAAATATTGAGTTTCTTCTCGTTTCTACCCCTTGAAGGATTGTTCCTGGGTGTTTATGAATTTGTGAAACTTGTACTTTATGTTTTGTTCCCATGTTTCTTGCACAGACTATGTCCAATGAATTCCTCTTCCATTAACAGTAAAGAGAACCTGAAGGATAATGCTTAGCTGCATGTTGGATCAGGGGCTGCACGGTGACATAGGGGTTTACCCTGTTATGCTGCTGCCTCTTGGCTGGAGCCTTTCTGTTCTCTAAATGCATGTGAGTGTTTGGGCGGACTCTCACAGTGACCCTGGGAATATGCATGGTTATCTGTCTTGTGTTTCCTTGTGTTGGCCCTGTGATAGACAGAGAACATTTCCAGACTTCTTGTCCATTAACTGTTGGGATTGGGTCCAGTGACCTTGAGCAGGATTTAGCAACCACAGGAAATGGATGACTGGATGTTTTTATAAGATTTTTAATTATAGAGACTTCGAACCACTTTCATTTATTACACCAGTGTAGGCTCAAGCATGGATATACCATTTTATTTATCATCAGTTTAAATTGTTCCAAGATGAGGCACCAGAAAAGACACTGGTCTTTGAGAAGACAGTGTTCAGAAAAGTCTTATTACTATTAGTAATGATGACAGCAATTTAGCGCTACCAGATGATTGTTGCTTGCTCTTCTTCAATTTAGTGAGGCTGGCGGCCTTGAAAACATCAATTGCATTACTGACTTCATGTAGACGTTATTTAAAGCCAGCTGTTTCTCAACGAACACATCTTGTTCCTTCATGTTCTGACCGCCGAAGGTTAAAAAATTACCAAAACATAAATCAGTTCCCATCCCCTTCTTTGACAGCATGTGGATGAATGCACGTACGTTCACTCTGATACCCAGATACTGTGAGGGTTGTTGTTTCAGCTGAGAAAGAGAAGCTGAATAGAACAAGTTCATGGAGGGCAGATGTCAAGCAGGCAGGGGGGAATGTTTACTGTTCAACTGTATTTAAACTCTACGAGTGATCTAGGGAAGACGCTTGGAGGTCCATCATCTGAACGTTGTATGAAAACATGTATGTGGATACGCGAGATACTCTGAATGTAGATCTAAAGAGGTAAAGACAGGATGAGGATGTATGGAAAGAGGTGGAAACATTCCTATCCAGCGGTTTTACTGTATTTCCTTGTAATTTATGTAAAGTGCTGTGGAAAAGTATTAGATGAACAAGAGGGCTCATGCTTCAAGGCTGGCAAGTGCTGGCTCATTTATTTTACCATACTGTGGCGCCAACATTACATTTTTTTAGGTGTTGTCCTCCCCTCTTTTTGTCACCTTGAAATGTTTGACCTCATCAAACATAGATAACCTGAGTAAATACAAAAAGCAGTTTTTAAATGATTTCATTAAGTGAAGAAAGCTATCCAGACCAACCGGGTCCGCTTTGAAAAAGTAACCAAGATCAATCTTGATTTCTTATTTATAATCCAATTTTTTTTGTTTTTGTTTGAAAAGCTGAATTCAGTTTTAGCTGCCAAATCCAGGTCTAATTTCCACCCGACCAGTATATTCAAGAAATCATCAAAATACCACCAGTCTGACAACGTGAAGTAGGGTAAAGGATTTTAGAAAGCTATACATCATGTATACATATATATATACAACTAAAGAATTTCAAGAACACATGAGAAAAAACGTAATTACCATCTATCAATCTGAAAGAGATTACAAAGCCATTTCTGCTACTTTGGGACTTAAGTGAACCACAGTGAGACCGATTATCCACCAATGAATAAAACAGGGAACAGCAGTGGACTTGTCCAGGACTGGCTCCAAGAGAGCATCAACCAGTCATCCATGAAGAGAAAAAAGTAAAACGGTTTGAAAGGTGTGGATCCAGTTACATCTGGTCTAAAACTAAGAGCATTTCAGGAAAAGAACATCATATGCCAGTCAAACCTTGCGCTGGTAGTGCAATGGTCTGGTGTTGCTTTGTTGTTTTAGGATGTGGTATTTGAACCATAAATTCTGCTCTGTACCAGAAAATCCCGAATAGAATGTCCAGACAATGGGTTCTGAGTTAAGCTCAAGTGCACTTGGGTTATAAAGCAGGACAATGATTTGAAGTAGGTCAGCAAATCCACCTCTGGGTTGTTTAAAAACAAAAACAAAATGAAGGTTTTTGGTGTGGCATAGCCAAAGTTCTGAATTACATCGGCTAGAGATTATGTGGCGTAGGCTTAAACGGGTTGCTCAGTTTCAAAACCCCCGTGTTGCTAAATTTAAACAATTTTGCAAATAACAGTTATCAAAAGAACAGTTATCAAAGATGTGTGTTTTACTGTTTTACTGAATTCAGGGTAAGAGGCAGGCAGCAAATCATACCAGATCTGCTGTTTATCACAGGCTCAGCCCATAGACACATTTGGCAGCCAGACAAACAGACGCACAGACACACAGACTATTACAGTCTATTTAAAGTCACCAATCATCTTACCATGCATCTTTCTGGGTGGTGGAATGAAACTGGTGTTACTGGGGAACCATCACACAGGCACAGGAAAGGTTTTCAGTTTATGTTCAAACTCGAATTGAGAGAACTGGATTACAGTGCCTTGTAAAAGTTTTCATACCACTTCAACTCCCATTTTGGCACCTTACAGCGACAAACCTCTATGTTTTTTTATTAGAGTTTAATCTGACAGAACAATACACAGCAGTGCATAATTGTGGCGAGTAAGGAAAAGTATAGAATAAAAATATTATGTTCTTATATCACGTATAAATATAAAATATTTATTTATAAAAACTGAAAAATGCTACATTAGCTACATTAGACTACACAAGTCAATCTTTTTTTCTGTAGTTACAGCTGCTTGTCTTTTGGGGTGTGTTTTCACCAGCTTTGTACATCTGAAGCGAGACATTTTTGCCCATTCTTAGCAAAACAGTTCAATCTCCGACTGGATGTTTAGGGTGTTTGTCCTGCAGAAAGGTAAACCTCGACCCTAGTCTGAAGTCTTTTGCAGCCTCGAACAGGTTTTCTTCAAGGACTGGTCCATCCATCTTCAATTAAAGCCTGGCCAGCTTCACTCCGCCTGCTGAAGATAGGCTTCCTCAAAGCATGACGCTGCCACCATTATGTTCTAATTTGGGTGTTTGTGTTGTTCAATATTATGTGCAGTGATCATTTTTACCACACAGCGCTCTGCATCTTAGCCTAAAAGTTACATTTTGATCTCATCTAAACGAAAAAAAAACTTTCCTCCACATGTTTCCTATGTCTGCTACATGGCTTTTAGTAAACTTTAAATGTAAATTTATATTTTTTCTTTTACAATACCTTTCCTCTTGCCACTCTTCCATAAAGATCAGATCTGTTTAGTGTACGACTTATAGTTATCCTCTTGACATATTCCCCTACCTGAGCTGTGATCTCTGCAGCTCCTTCAGAGTTACCACAGGCCTGTGGTGTGTTCCTTTGTCTTCTTGATGCTGTTTGTTCAATAATTTTCTCTAACAAACCTCTGAGGCCAGCAGAATAGGCTTTCTGTTTATGCTGAGAGTAAGAAGAGTTAATCAGTCAAGCTATCAGTGGACAGCTAACAGAACTGCACACATTTTGAGCATGTGATGAAGATGACCAGTCTGGTAGTGTGGTGTGGTAGATGATCTCTACAATTCATTTAAATGGGTAATGTGTTGGAAGGACATATTGAAAGCTTAATTAAACTTCATATCAAGTAAACAACTTACTTTAATAGACGGATGTACCCCTTTTAATGACTCTGCATAGTTTGCCAAGTACACTTTTGAAGTCTTGGGACAACATACTGTGTGGTCGTGTGGTAGATTTAAATGTGTGCTGGAAAATATTTATCATAACAATATAAAATACTACAAAAGGAGATCATAAAGCGTCTGGGAATAGATGCACACGGTCTAAGACATTGACAATCTCATGTAATGGCAGATTATGAGCTGGTTGTAAATGAAGCAATGGATCCTCAGCAATATTTAAAGTACACAAACACACAAAAGTTGAACACCCCAGCTCTAATTAGCCAGCTGTTGGCTGTAATATTGGACTTCTTTTATAATTTATGGGAAATAATTACATTAGATAAATCCGATTGGTCTAAATGAGAACCTAATGATGGCATGGTAATGAGGTTACAAGATGTTCCAGGAAGTAGTGCAGAGAGCATGTCCTTAAATCACACTCATCAGCAGAGCACACACACACACACCCACACACACACAGAGTTCAGCACAGTTTGTTCCATCAGCTGTATATCTGTCTGGATAGTTTCTTTGAACATCCCTATGCAGACATCAAAGGATAACTCATGTGCACACACACACACACACACACACACATACAGTTACATACAGTCAGTCTTTGGAGTGCTAAAGGAGGACAGAGTCTTTTATGTGCTGCATCAGGCGTATCAAACCACCGATTTGTAAACATCAAGTATCCAAAGTGAGCAGTAGAACTTTACATGTCATCCATATAAGATGATTTGTTTCACATATTATGAAGTAGACACATTTATTTTTTTCCAACATGGTTAATAAAAATAGTTTGAGATGGTTGCCACTGTACAGTGCCTTGTATCCCTGCCTCTTCAACACAAAGTGGTACATCACTACGACATAGAAGAAAAAGAATAAATTAGTTTCAAAAATCTTCACAAATAAAAATCTGAAAAGTGTGGCATGTATTTGTATTCAGTCCCTCTTTAAGTGCATGTCGCTTCTAGCTTTGCACATCTGTAGACTAAAATCGTACCCATTTTTATTTGCAATATACCTCAAGCTCAGTCAGATTGCATGGATAGCATCTGTAAACACCATTTTTCAAGTCTTGATTGATTTTATTTAGGCTTATTAGAGTAAATAGGAATGACTACAAATGGACGTCACATGTTTAAGGTTATTATTTGTAGAAAATATAAAAAACAAAAAATTTTCCTTCAACTTCCCAATAATGTGTTTGCATGCCACATAAAATCCCTATGAAAACATTTGAGGTTTGTGGTTTTAAAGTGACAGTAAAGTGTACCCTTAAAGGCTTTGTAACAAGCATTAAGGGCCTCTTGATTCTGCAAAGATCTTTTAGAGTAGTCAAAAATTGCATTATCAATTACCTTCTTTTATATTCAGTTCCTAAAATTTATTTTTAAAGACACTTTTGTCAATTTATTTTTGAAGAAAAATTTCTACAATATAGTGCTGGTTGATTAGGGACATATTTTTTGGTAAAAAATTTTCAAGACATGGTAAAATGACAACATATGAGGACCCTAAAATGTCCTTTGGTTTTACGTTTGATTACTTTGTCCAATGCATCTGTTTCTCTCTTCGTGACCTTGCAGGTCACATAAGGCTAATTTATACACTGACTACAAACAGAAACCAGATTCCCTGCTTCCATGTTAAGACCAGACGCTTGTTAACCTAGTAGAAAACAGTAAACATGGGTAAAACACTCTGCATGAGGATGTTCAAAAAGTCACAAAGCACTAGTAATTAAATTATTTGTTTTAAACATTTTGCCAAAAGAAAGTTACCCTGATATTCTCTGAGGGTAAATAAAAACAAGGAAAAAATTCAGTTTTGCTCAGTAAGAGAGACAACCAAATGTATTTGGATCTCCCGATGCCAGGAGCAGCATTTTTATGTAATTTACAGAATAATTTATTATTCCACACGAAGCAGTTATACAATTCTAAAACCATACTTGAAAAAAATATACCAAAGGTCTTTATACGACAGGAAAGAAATATCTAAAAAGTTAAAAACAACTGGAACTGCTACAAAGAAGGTGAGGCAAATACCCTGGTTTGTCTTGCCGAAGGAGAAGGGTAAGGGAGGTAAAAATAAAAAATCTCCCAAATTTCACTGTTAGAGAACTGCAGCAGAGAGTAGCATCTTAGTGTAATCACATCTCCATAAAAACCTATTATTTAATGCAGGGGTGCCCAACTCCAGTCCTCAAGAGCTACTATCATGCAACTTTTAGATCCATCCCTTCTAAAACACATTTGAATCAAATGAATCGCTCGTTACCAGGCCTCTGCAGAGCAGGACATGGTGATGAGGAAATTCGGCCATTTGAAATAGGTGTTTTGAAGCAGGGAGGCAGCCGAACGTTGCTGGAAAGTAGCTCTCGAGGACTAGAGTTAGGCGTTGCTGTTTCAAGGCTTTCGAACAAATCTTAACCACGGGTGCCAATAAAAGTGGAGGTTATTGTATTATGCAATCAACACCAAAGAATGTTTTAATTTTAACACGTGTTGGGGGAGTAACAGACAGGTAACCTAACAAACTCCCAAAACAGTTTTCAGGAAAAATTTAAACTTGGATTCTTGCTACAACTTCTGCACTCATGCTCTGTTTTAAGATGTTATGCCACTTTGTAAAAAAAAAACATCATATCCTGATCCCAGATTATTTAGCATGTTGTTAACTCACAGGATAAATAAAGTATATAGTATGTCTGAAGATTAAATCTCTGTGAATGTGAATGTGTGCAAATGGCAGCATGAAACGGCACATAATGGGCCATGATGTATCAAGGGGTGGTTACAAGAACTCACAGATAGACACATAGATACACACATAACCATCCAGATGGACACAAAGGGCATGGTGTTCACATGGCCTTGTGAAGCTGCCTCTGTGATCTTTTAATTTGCATGTATCAACACTAATCCCTAATCCTGCTCATCTGTTTTCCACTCCACTGACCCTGGTGGAAAATATCACATCCAGGAAGGATATGTAAGGGTTCTCTTCACCCCCTTCCTGTCAGGGTCTCTGCCATGGTTGTTTTTTGGGTGCTGCTTACTGTGTTTAGCCTCTAGATGGCGTCTGAACGTGGAGGTGTCCGACAGGTGTTTTCCATCGCCCTGATCATCTCCAGAGGAGGATTTTAGGAGGAGGCTGCCAGCAACTCATTGCCAGAGTGTTGCCCCTTAGTGGTACAACTCCAGCCACATTACTCTTGCATTGTCTTCGCTTTGCCTTTGCTAATCCTGCATGCTCTGCCTTACAGGTGTACCTGAACCTGACCACGCTGTCAGCTTTGAACCTCTTGGATTATTGTCTTCTGGGAAGAAGTCATTTCACCTCATGAACAAAGACTCAAACCTCCATTTGCTCCTGTGGATCTCACCGGCTGGCAGCTTCCTCTATACCTGGGATCCTCCTCAACGAACCCTGTCCACCCTCCCACACACACAAGCTTCTTCCACAGTAAACTCTGGACATCCTAACTTCCTGGCAGACCTGGACTCACCATCTCCGTTTCCATGGGTAAACAATCCTCTGGGTTTTCTCCACCTCCCCCTCTGGCGGATCATCCCTTTCTCCCCAGTAAGACTGAATCATTTATCATTCTCTATTTCCAGTTTATCCCTGCTACCCTTCTGCTTTATTTTTCTTACAGTTCATACTCCAGTTCCCGTTCCCAGTTCTTGCCTTGTAAATAAAACTTCGAACTATAAAACGTCTCCTGAATTGCTTTCTGGATGTGGGTCAAACTTGTTAAATCCAATATGACGCTTCCTCATTTGGGTCTGAGTGAATTGATAATTGGAGAATTTATCTTTATGTCATTCAGTCCCCTAGATTATTTCATTATTTATGCTTGACATTACCTGAAGATCCTGCCAAAAACAACAGAAATAAGAACTGTGACAAAAATTAAGTAAAATCAAAAGGACAGGGTGAGTGATGCTTGGAGAGAGATGACAAACGAAACAACTTGGAGGGTCCAAGTGATTCATCTAGAAAAAGATCCATTTGGCATCAATCAGATGAAGATTACAGGACTCTTAGGTTTCCTTAAATGCTAAAGAGAACAATGTCTTTTTATTGGATTAGCTGTTGGCTAATGAGCTGCACACAGACTTTCCTCCTTTCATCAATTACCACAGATTTTTTTTTTAAATCAAAGTTTGCAGACGCCCCTTCTGTTAGACAGCTTCACCAAGAACAACTAGGGCTTCAAATTGTGACGACCTGTCCCTGTTCAATAACCATTTTGGGAGCTTTCCGTCTTCTGCTATTAACCATCCAAACATTGTCCTTGACAAGAATAATCCTCAGTAATGTTTGAAAAGTAAGCCTTTTCCCTAAATATTTTTAGGTTGTTTTGCCCAGTTCATTATGTCATATTGGGTAAAGAATCATCTCGCAATGATTATAATTAGTTTTTTTTTATTGACTTAGAAAAACCACAATCAACCAGTGATCGAAATTAGACATTTTCCAATAGATCAGCTCTCATTGATGCTTAGCAGGTGTGATACTGAGTTAAAAAAAAATTTCCTGTGTAAAAGCATCAAAGCTAAAAATTACAGCTTTTTTTTCAGTCTGGACTTAAAGTTTCGTGAAAACACTAAGGATATAATACGTACAATTTTGGGTATATATATATATATATATATATATATATATATATATATATATATATACTAGATGACAATGCCAGGATGCATAGGGCTCAAATTGTGAAAGTTTGGTTCAGGGAGCATGAGACATCATTCTCACACATGGATTCGCCTCCACAGAGTCCAGACCTTAACCCCATTGAGAATCTTTGGGATGTGCTGGAGAAGGCTTTGTGCAGCCGTCAGACTCTACCATAATCAGTGCACGATCTTTGTGTAAAAGGAATGCAACACTGGGTGGAAATAAATCTTGTGACATTGCAGAAGCTTATTGAAACAATGCCACAGAGAATGTGGGCTGTAATCAAAGCTAAAGGCAGTTCAGCAAAATATTGTGTGACATTTTTTTAAGTGCCTACTTTCTTTTTGGCCAGGCAGTGTATTTCGAACAGTGCTTAGTACCACAATGATTAGCAAATCCCACAGATTTTTTATCTTGCGACCAAAACACATTTAACTTTGCTGTGATGTAATTTCCAGATGTGACCTCTGTAGCAGAGAAGGGCAAGAGGAGAAGTAGCAGTGGCTCAGTCTTTCCAGGGGGAAGCAGTGGACCTCAGAGCGCAGGGTCTAGGGCTCTCCCCTGTCAGTGAGTACGACGAGAGTATGGCTTGCTTCCCCTCGAATTTAATGTGCAAGAATATTTACTGCCCTGTTTTCCAGGAGATGCTCACCATGCCCGGTACTCTAGAGGTGCTAAACTGCATTATAATGCAACTAAAATGGCATGGACAAACCATTTTTCTTCCTTTGTTGCCAGTTTTGCCTGCTTCACCTGAATCTTAAAGGACCTTTCCCACCCTCTTGGTCACAATATTATTGACCTTTTTCTTGTCATGGCCTTCAAAAATTAAAAGTTTTTTTTTTTTCCAGTTATGTGCAGCAGTCACTCCTGTTGCTACATGCTCATCCAGGAAAAGTGAATGCTGCAAGTCACTGATGTGATGCAATCTGCTGGGTTTCCTTAGATAGAAAACCTTTTAACCAATTTGAATAATAAACTGAATCTGACTGCGCTGTTTGATAGTTAGAATTAATTGGATGTATCTACCCAATTTGAAATCTGTGTGATTCGATTGAATTGACTTTGTTAAGTGCCTTGAGACAACATGTTGTGGATTGCCACTATATAAATAAAACTGAATTGAACTGAATTGAAGTTATGATTGAGTAACTACTACAATGTCCTGTGGAATAGATTTTCTCAGTCTTGCAAGTCCTAGTTTTATAAGAAAATGTGTGCTGACCGTCTGATATACCTTAAACAGTTGAAGAGACTTTCTATCTTTTTTCTTAAGTTTTGTTATCGTAATATAGAACTAACCTAAACACCTTGTTATAGTTTCCAGTTCTGAGAAGATCTCACACAGCAGCTTCCCTGCGTTCCCCCTGTTGGTTACCAAAGGAGTCCATATCCTGTGAACCCACTGTTGAAATGCTAACACAGTTGGCATCCCATAACTCAGGAGTGCTCTATTTGGTTAATAAGAGGGGCCCAGTATGTTAATTACCAGAAAGTACCCTCTCACATTCCTGTAGTGTGTGTTTGTGTCTGATTTCCATCTGCGGGTTTGCTTGTTTGATGTCTATCCCGAATGTTGTCAGGTGAAAATGATTAATGTGAAATATGCAAAAACATGCCGCCGCCAGTAAGTGTAATGGGGTTTATTTGCATACAAAGATGGTGTGAGAGGGTAGAGATAACAGAAGGATGAGTAGATTATGTGCTGTTATTGTTAGGACTCGATACGTACTGTATACAAAAAATACCCCTTATGTAATAAAGGCGTTGATTTCAATAGTTTGCCTGACAACCGATCAGAGATAGGCACAGGCATGGTTTGGAAATATCCTTAAACAGATTTTCCACCATGTTGTTAAGAGTATGATCCTCCAAATACTTAATTTACATCGTTTACGTTATTACAAGACATTTCAGGCAGATGTCTGAATTTCCTATGGCAGGTAAAATGCTTTCTAAGGACTGTCAATTACATGTATTGATGGGCTTTGCAGCAATCTCTTCTGCATTAGCAACTGCATTGATTGCATTGAGTTGATAACTTGAAGGTAATCCCTCATACTGAGCATGCATGTCGCAACAGCTGGAAAACTCGCCTTTAACAGGAAGAAACCTGTAGCAGAATTTAGCTCAGTGTGAGCGGCCATCTGCCCCAACCGACTGGGGGTTTAAGGAGACCGAGCAGAAACAAGACAAAAAACAAAAATTAAAAACACTGAAGCACTGGTCTATGAGTAGTTTCTATGTTGAAGAAAACTAAACAAAGTTCATAGAAGCTGTAGCTCTTTAAGTGGCCATATCTAACAAAGAAACATGGCTTAAGATGTAAGCTCTGAGCCAGTTGTAAGATCTATCGGATGAAAAATAGAATACATACAGTTAGTCTCAGCAATACCTTATGCAATTGCTTTGCCTAGGAGAGACAGGATTAAACAGAACAAGTGTGTCATGTATAGAGAAATAATATGAAGTTATTAGCAGCAGTAGCTGAACACAAACTCAGAGCCAGGTTTAACTTTCATGAAGAGAAAGGAGATAGCACATAAAGTTAATGGCAGCAATATCTGCAGATAATTCATATTTGGAGTAGTAGGAAAAAGTAGCAGAGGGAGTAAAAGTTGTAATTTTGTTATTTAGCAGCCTAAGCCTCTAGCAGCATATTTACAGAGATGGCTCAGAATAACCTAAGCCACTCTAACTATAAGCTTCATTAACAAGGAAAGTTTTAAGCCTAGCCTTAAAAGTAGACAGGGTGTCCGCCTCACGGACTAAAACTGGGAGCTGGTTCCACAGGAGAGGAGCCTGATAACTAAAGGATCTGCCTCCCATTCTACTTCTAGAGACTCTAGGAACCACCAGTAATCCTGCAGTCTGAGAATGAAGTGCTCTGTTAGGAATATATGGAACAATCAGATCTCTGATGCATGACGGAGCTAGATCATTAAGGGCTTTATATGTGAGGATATATCTGTCACTGTGGTGTTTTGAATAATAAGGATTTTATCATAATTTTTTTCAACTTGAAGTTACTGTATGTGAATTCGGAATTTGAAAGTTATCTAGTCGAATGTAAATTTTTAAAAACAAAAGCATTCATTTAGTTTTTACTGTGTCACACAAAAAATGCAGCAACTTATGCAGTCACAATAAGAGTCCAAGGCTTTTTGTAATTGTAAAGATAATTGGTGTTTTCCTTTTTTTTATTTACAGTATATAAGGTAGAAGATGTGCCCTAAATGTCAGTCAGAAACCAAAAGCTGTCATCCAGCACCCTAGAATACAGCAGACACCTGATCCCAACAACAGGGTCAAACACAGTTCATTTTTCAGATGTGCCTTAAAGCAAAACAAAACAAAGAAACTTATTTAAGAGTAGAAATTATGAATACTTGTGAATATACTGTTTCCAGTAAAGAAAATCATGGCTGGATAATTTTTTTCTCTATATAAATGTCGACATTTAAGAAATGCATGAGTCATGTTTCCTTCAGCTTAAGATCAGGCAGCCATTGATCAAACTGATATTGGTTTCTAATCAGCTTAGACTCGTTGCAGTGAATCACTGGGTATAGAGCTGATCAAGGCAACAAGACGTACCTTATAACATTCAGACATAAAACATGTACAAAGTAACAATGTTTGTCAATACATCAGTAAAGAAACCAGTTTAAAATATAACATTGACTGAAAAATGAAAACAAAAAGAATATTTTTTTATTAGAATCATAAAAAAGACATTACTTGAGGGTACAGAACGTTTATGTTTATTTTGGCAAAGCCGGTCTTACTGTAGATGGTACAAACACTGATATAAATGATCTAGCTGGCCGAGAAATACAATAAAAATACATTTTTTGTACTTCAGTTCTTTTGTTTGTATGATTAATTTAAACAGAATCAACTTTGATGAGGCTCAAATTTGATTTGACTTGCTCTTTGACTTTATGTTACTGGACACTGAAGCCCTCCCACATTCACCGCTGTAACTGTTTGTGTGCCTGTGTGTGAATGTTTACTGCAGTGCAATAATCCATGACTGCAGAGAAACAGCACCTGCAAAACCTATCCGTCAGAACAGCTAGAGTCATAAGATTTTCTAAATATCTGATATTATACAAGAAACAGAGACTTGACTGGAGAATTGGACACAAGTTGTGTAGGTGTAATGCTGGCGTAATCTGCTATATTTAGCCCAAAAACAGAGCTTCAGCTCTGAAGCTTAGTGAAAACAACACCTTCAATACATATAGGCCACAAGAGCTTTATCAGTATGCGTTATTAATCCTGTACTATCACCTCATAGTATGTTCATGTATGTACATAAAACTACTTATAAGATTTCACCCTTATTAATCTGAAAATGTATTTCTGCCTCCCTGCATACATATGATTATTATTGCTTCACGTAGGTGCTGCAGGTGCTGGTTCCCTGTTATTACCATGAAGATGCATTCATGTGGTCGACTATAAATCAGGAACAGTTATATGCTGTGTCGATATCAAACAGTAGCATGTTAATAACATTTTGCTCTCTTTTAGTTTGACTAATGTCTCCACACAAAGCAGTCTACCACCTCTGATGCTGAGCAGCAAGCTGTCTAAAAAGTAATGCATACAGGACATAAATACTTGCTGTTTCAGGTTTAGTAAACAATGCACTAGTTTTGAGTTCTTTTTTTTGTAAATACTATCATTACTAATGTCTAGATAATGATTTTATTTGTAATCACTTTTTCCTCACATACATTTCTTAAAGTGTAATTTCATAATCCAAAACATTTTTGAAAAAAGATATGTGGAGATTTTGTTTTACAGTAAGTTTGGATAACGTACTAGGTATGAAAAAAATATTTCTTTTTTAAATACTGTCAGTTTCTTCATTAGAAAAATGTTTGTCCTTCATCAGCTATTTCAAATGTTGCTCATATGGACCATGTGGCACCTACAGGAATTATGGATGTTATGCATTAGAGACAATGTGGATAAAAAATATTGCCAATTATAACAATAATACTATAAAAATCATAACACATTGTTTTCTCTCCGTTTAATATAAGTCAGACTACACTCTTGTAGTTTTAGGTTAGTTAGGGTTACCAAAATTATTTCTATTTACTAAATTGCCAGAACGATGAGAGAGAAAAATGTTTTGAGTTATTACTTTAACTTTCTTCGAATTTAAATGTTCACATAAATTTCCTTTTTATTTGGTAAACTGATTTGGTTCAAACGTTTTGGACATCCATCAAGAAGCTTCTCACAAGAGTTTACTGGAATTTGGTCCCATTCCTCCTGACAGGACTGGTTTAACTGAGTCGAAATTGTAGACCAGCTTACTTGCACACATCTCCTCTTCCCACAAATGTTCAATGGGACTGAGATCATGGCTTTTTAATTGTCCCTCGAATCACTTTGTAATTAATTTGACAGTATGATTAGAGCCATTGTCCATTTGGAAGACCCATTTGCTCCCAAGCTTTAATTTTGTGGTTTATGTCTTCAGTCGTTGATTTAATATTTACGCATTATTCGTCAAGATGACATCTGTTAGTGAAAACATCCATGCCGCCCCCATACTTTATAGTTGGGAACTTCTTCTCAGGCTTAGTTTGGACATTCTCATTGTGTCTAAATTTGGATATAATTGCTTAAATTGATAAACGTGGCACCTTCAGGCATCTGAAGTTCCACCCAAGAAAGAACCAAACTTGTGGAGATCCACTACTCTCTTCCTGATATCTCTGTAGATTTCTATAGATTTTTCTCATGGTGTCACACACGGAAAAAGGTGTGTTTTAGGTGTTGCCATAAATACATCCACAGGTGGGCTTCCATTTAACTCAAATGTTGTGATTTAACCTGAGAAGCGTACAAATTCATGGCATTATCATGTTCTAAGTTGTTTAAAAGCATTCCAATCTTAGTTTATCTAAACTTTTAAATTTAAATGGACTATGGTGAATGAACCAAACTTATACTGCACTTTTCCAGTCATACCGACCACTGAAAGCGCTTTACACTATTCATACACAGATACACAATTTGAGGTTAACTGCCTTGCCCAGAGGCACATCGACATGTGGCAGGAGGAAGCTGGAATTGAACCCACAACTGTCGGAGCCATTTAAATAAATGAAGAGAAATAATTAAAAAAAAAAAACTTCTGATCTGATTTAATGTCAGTGAGAAAAGAAAGATTGTTTATTTTTTATAGTATATGGAAAAATTATTTTCAGCTCTAAACATATTCTATGGAAAGTCATTTCTTTAACCTAACAAATCCCCATTTCACCCCTCTTTACAAAAATGGCTGCATGATCACATTTACTCACAACAATTACCCTTCAAAATCCAAATCCTTTTTACGTAAAGCTGTGTTAATTTGTTGATCCCAGGATAACATCTGTATTTTCAAACTCATCTGATTAAAGGAATTAGGATACAATAAGCCAACCTCTGCAGATGAAACTCTGATGAGATGTTATGAAGCTGACCTAAAATTGAAAAACAAATCTCAGACAAAAAAATGAACAGTTCCATGTTTCAAAATCTACTTTTACCTGTTGTATTGTGTTTTTTAATTTAACACCATCTTTTCAATAAATCTGTATTCATCTGTTTATTTATTTACTTATTTAATACACACAAAGACAATGATTCACTGCTTGGGTATGTTAAAAGTAGATACTTTTGTTATTTATTATTCCTACCAATATAAAATATTGCATTTTTAAGCTGGTGTCACTTTTCTTTATATTACTTGTGAAAAATGGCCTTATGTTTTGTATTAACAAATTTTTTGCATCCAACATACAGTAAGTGATTATTTTATATGGCACATGTTTCAGACAGAAAACGTTTGCTCACTCTTACACTTGGTTGACGATCTTTCAGAATGACACAGAAACCACACCGTTAATTAAAAATCATAATTAATGTGCTGGTGGCATCTTTGAAGCAAAATGGCACATTTTATTTATTATTTTAAGTCCTGCTACATCATTTTTCAAGTTGGTATGATATTAGTCTTCCAATGCATTTATGGAGGACTATAATTATATAAATGACTTCAAGCTGGTAATGAAATATGAATATAAAAAGAAAAAAAAACAAAAGCTTTTTTAATCTAAGAAGAAGTTAGCACACAGGAAGGTGTTATTTAAGTCCAGGTAACCGCTATCATTTCTGAACTTGTTCTAAATAAGTAATGTATTAAAATAAGTAGCGATGATGGGGAATGTTTGTATACTTCGTGAAACATGAAAATTAAATGCTCACTTCTCTTTCTGTATTTCTCTTTCTTTAACCACATTTTCAGTTTCTGACTGGGTTGAATTTCTAAGTTGAATTTCAGCAGGACATGATTAAAAGCAATTAAATAAAAGTCACTTTAGAACAGAACACAAATCTGGAAAGTATGTGAAATACTCAAAAATCCAACTATCCAGAAGCCATCTAGACACTTTATGATGACCATTTCTAAATAATCATGTTTGGATCTGTTTAGGATAGACTGAGTTATTCATTCAGCAAGTCATACTCAGTCTGCCAGCAAACAAGTAGACTTAAATTTTATTAATAGTAAAGCCCAAAAATATTCATACCCCTGGCAGATTTAGGTGTAAATTTATCTTCGAATTTGACCATGTTTCTTGTTTTCCTGACTTGAAGTAATACTGACATTTTGGAGCGGCCCTGTTAGTGTCCTGACTTGAATCTGATCTGAATCTTTGGAGGGAGCTAAAAATTAGGGCAATGGCAATGAAACCTTTCAACCTCAAAGACTTGGAGGTCATGAAAATAATGAAAATAATAAACAAAAATCCAGGGGTAGGAAGTTTGGGCTTAACTGTATATTGGTTTAATTTTAACATGCCTAAGTGAATGAGTTTTACATCAGTCTTTATAAATAGTACAATTAGAAGAAAATCACATTTGTAAATTGCCTGTATGTCCAGTGAAAATGTTGATTCAACGTTCTTTCAGGTCTGGACTGGGGAACTGTGAACAGATTCATCCAGTCAGCTCCACAAACTAAGACGCACAGCAATCTGGTATTCCTGCGGACATGAAAATATGAAGCCAGTAATATGTCTGCACATGAATAACTGTTTGCATTGATGTGACCCTAAGCAAGCTGCAGACTGACCTGTGCAGGTCCCTCCTAAAAGCAAAGCTTTTAGACAATGCTACACGTAGGTAAAAATTCTGATTGGTTAAATGGAAGTAAGCACAAGCTGGTCAATGGCAACAACAACTGATTCCATCGAGGCTAAAACATGAAATACAGGAAAAACAAAGAAGCAAAATTAAAAACCCAAAAAGTAGCTGCTGTGAGCCATCTTTTTTCTGTGTTTTTAGCACTGTGTTTCTCTCCATTATTACAGCATTGTCCACTATAGTTTGCTTAGGATCCCAAACAATCAAGGCTGTAAGTTTGGATTAGTACAACTCTAGTTGGCATTTCTCTTTCAACATTTACCTTTTCAAAACAAATCAACTTTTTGTTGTTTCCTTGACAAATCCCAGCCAGCTAGCCGTATGCCAACAGTTCTGAGCAGCAGCTCGTATGTTTAGTAAAGCATAAATGACTTAAAGACAGATGCAAATGAAGGCAGGGGAGAGTTGTATTGTTTTTCATTAGAGGTCTTTCTTGCACTTGAGGACATGATGGACAGCAAGTTATACAAAATTCATTCTTCAGCACCCACCTTATAAACGAAGAGGGGTTTTGTTCTGTTTGCACATGGCGAAGGAGGGCAACAGTGGACGTGGGCGTGGTCTATGTCAGTTTTAACCCAGTTCTGTTTAACCTGGTCTGGGTACCGTCTGAATGTAGACCACTAGACACTAGTTCTGTAGCCAAGACATCCAGCTAGAACCGAGTTTTTATCTGAAGGTTTCGCCACAATTTTATTGTATCAGTCCACCTCTTGGAGGATAGATAAAGGACTAGTGCAGCTGCTGTCTTATAGGTGGTTTGAAGAATATCTCGACTGCTCAGGGGAGATGGGGACAGTTGTTCCCTTTCATCTACGATGAAATCATTTTTTACCAATCAGGTACAAATCCCACTTTTTACATAACACATTTGCATAACCACAGATCTGTGTGACTGGTTTCCTGTATGTTTCTGGGATTGAAATTCAGTCGTTTACATATCGAACACCTGTGCACAAATCTACAAACTGGTTTCTCTTAGAAACATTGTCCCGATGCTGTAGGAGACCTTCCTCATAGAGGCCGGAGGAGCCGAGCGAGAGCTGGTAAGTGAGGCGTGGCTGCGGGAAGTCCCTGCCTCCAGGAAGTAACATGTCCCTGGAATCTCTTTGGGAAAATTCTCTGGGAGCTCCAGCCGAGAACGGGGGATGAATGAAAAAGAGTGGTCATCTTTCAACAATCTATTGATAAAACAACAGAATCATGGGTTGTAAAGGATGTAAAATAAAATGTAATTAAATGTAATACCTCTGTATGATCATGGCAATAACAGAAAATACATTATAATGTAATTTAGAAAAATCCAACCTTTATTTTGAGAACATTTAGTCAGTAAGAAAACTACATCCCAAGTTAGGAATTTTTTTAATGACAAATGCCACAATTATTAGCAAGCCTAACAAATTCCTATTTATTACATAAATATAAATAAATCTTTTCTCTTAGCCACTCCTCAAACTGGGAAAGACAACAGAACTTGCTATTCAACTAAGTTAGATTTGTGTTGACCTTAATCAGGAAATAGTAACAAAAAAAAAAAAACTACTCATGACAAGTTCTACAGTCAGAGCAGCAATTAAGAAAAATCAAGGTGGGGAACCACGTGAGCAGAGACGAAAGCTAGCTCCATGACAGCTAAACAGCATATGTCTGACCAAGTCGGGGGATTTTTCCTGTTCTATTGTAGTGGTTCTGAAGCTGAAAGATGTTGGATCAAGGGTGGTTCTGAATTTTGGGTTCCGTTTTGGTTCTGTCCCTAGGCAGATTAAAGAAGCTATTAGAACAAAAACCACTTCTGTAGCTCAAGGCTTTGAGGTTTTGATTAGCATGCACAGTGACTGTTTTATTTCCTAACAGAAATCTAAACGGTTTGAATCATTTGTTAATTCACAATAGCTTGGATTACAAATAGCAATAGTGTCACACTGTTAAATGGGTGTTGTGTTTTATTTAATGATGTTATTTAATGATGTGATTGGATTCTTCAACATTATTACAAAGATAGTTTTCATGTTTAAGCTATTTAAAGTGTTGTTTTAAAAGGGTAAAGAGATTAGAAGATTTTCTGAGGCCTTTAGGGAAAACATCTTTACTTATTAAAGGCTAGTTAGGGCTGTCACTCAAGGGTTAATTTAATTTATCATAGTGGACTTGTATCCCCATATTACTGGTCCACAACTTCACCATGCTGCCTCCTGATTGGAGCACCTCACTGGACACATCAGAGATGTGTGAGAAGATTTACTACCAGCTAAGCCAAACATGCCATCCACACATCCAACAACATCTGGCAACATCTGAGGCCATTCAGACTGTCCTGAGAAAACTGAGAAGATATTTTTCTTTGCAAATTCAAAAGAAACTGTATTTCCACATAATTTTACTAAAGAATCTCTGCAGCTAAACCCAGTAAGTAACCCCTTTCTACTACTTGCTGTGTTACTGATACTCAGTCCTGGCTGGTAATCAGCAACTCATTCATCCAAAGTTACAAGCCTCTGTTTGGCAAAACGTGTTGCCTTCTCTTACACTTCTCTACATAGGGTTGATGATTTATTCTTCAGACTGATAAACATTAAGGTAATTTAACATAGACCTATGAAGATGCTATGAAACAGTTTCTCTAACAAATGTCCTGGAAACCCTGATAGAATGGCATGAAATCTTTGAAATACCAGGAGATTTTTACTAACATCAGGTGGCCTCTGAAAAAAAACATGAAAATGTAATTATCTCTATGTTGTTGAAGACCCTAACACATTGATGAGGACTGGATCATGCATCATGAGAACCAGTTTAATTCTATATGACCTTAAGGCAACAAAAAACAGACTTGTGGCATCCACAGAGGACCTGACACTGATTGGGAAAACCAAGAACCATTTCTGCTGGGAAGCTTGATTACTGGAATGATGGACAGAGCAGATGAGACACAGCTGGGAAGTGATGTGGAGAGATTGTGCAGAGGAACAGTCAAGTGTTGTCTTAGTAATAAAAATGGGTGGTACAAAGTATTAACAGCAGGGTGCCAAGAGGTGTGACACCAGTGAATAAAAAAAACATATTTTTCTTAACTTTGGAAATTCTTCCCACTGAATAAATGTACTCATGGTACAGGATGGATTTTATTTTTTTAATTTTATTTTCATAGTGAGATTATTCTACTGAAACAGACTAATTTAGGGACTTTTGACACATCCTTACCAAGTGCTTACCAGAAGTGAAGCACCTTGTAACAGTCGGGATCTAAAATATTCTTCTAATTTATCCTCGATTCATTATATCAAATACAAACAACTATTTCAGGACTAACCTTTTTTATTAAAAACAACATACTCTCTCATATCCATCTAACCATCTACATTTTTATGTGGATGTACTTACTGATAGGTTGTTGGACTAACATTGATGCACCTTGGATGGCTTCCTGATTCGAACTTGCTGGCTAGAGTCACGTTGTTCCCAAACAGGCAATATCGTGGCATTTTAACCCCAACCACACCTGCCAGCACCGAACCTGTGTGGATACCTATTCTTAGCTACGAGAGGGAGAGAAAAAGAAAGAAGGGAAGAGCCATTAGACTTATGACAGGCCAGGAAACTTTTGTTGAAGTTCCTTCTAACGAATAGAGTAGAATACCATCCTTGGATTTAGATAAGAAGGCAAATCAGACAGTAGATCTCATGTTCAGC
The DNA here is from genome assembly GCA_036173005.1 of Crenichthys baileyi. Taxonomy (NCBI): domain Eukaryota; kingdom Metazoa; phylum Chordata; class Actinopteri; order Cyprinodontiformes; family Goodeidae; genus Crenichthys; species Crenichthys baileyi. Next base: position 278,010 of record JAHHUM010002656.1, read on the forward strand.
TCAGAGAAATTAAATTAGACAGATATTGAAAATAGAAACTTAGTGTGTCATGTCTGCAGCAGAGAATGTGGACAAAGTCATTTAATTTGTGCCTGAATTCAACCCAACCTGGCCTCTGGAGTGACATGACACCAGCCCTGCCGAGAACGCTCACAAATTAGTTCTCCAAGCTGATCTGAATTGATGCAATTAATTACTGTGCAGCACAAAAGCTTTCTTGTTTTTAAGCTAGATGTACTATGTGTGCTGTGGAATTAGTAATGGACATTGTAGCGCTGCGACCATACCTCCATAATAGCGTTGATGCTATTATCTAATCTCATACCCGGCTGCAACAGGATTTAAAATAGCATGAGAGCGAGAGGGAAAATTAGCAATTCACTCTCCCCCTGGTAACTGGTTTATGGAGCTCGTTTTATAATCTGTTGTGGATCTATAATTAACTGCAGGCAGAGTGAAGGCCATCCTTTCAATTCTGGGCCACTTGACCAACTATTGATTTATAGCACTTAGGTAAAGGTTACACACTATACATTACACACATCAAGCTAGAGGAACCCAGTGAATTGTTAACAATTAATTTTAGCATGCATTCCAGCACATAGCAATGGAGTTATGGCAACAACAGCTGAGGGTTGTAGTGAGATAGAAAGAGCACTGACAAATGCAAAGACAATGGAGAGAAAGGCAACGTGAACCTATGATTAGACGGTCGGACCTTGACGGTTCATGGGTAGAGATGAAGAAAATGAAACAGACAGCAATGGAGAAAGGGGCTGGCAGGTGCACCAGTGTGACCTATTTTTGTAGCTAAACCACTTACAGACGGCTGTTTACTTGCCTGTCTCTACAACAGACGACCACTCACAGACAGACACACACCTACACAAACATATCTGCATCTGCACCCAGTCTCCTCTTTACTTCTGGGCCTCAAATACAAACAGTAATAGCTGTACACTCTTCCCCTCTGTTTCGGTGTGAGTCAGCATCCATCGCACATGGCCCTCATTGAAGTCGAAGAGCAAATGCTGCAGCGGCGCAGACAGCCAATCAAAGCGTAGCCTCTGGCTATGCTGACAAATAGATATAGAGACAGAGATAAACTAGAAGGCTCCACATGTTCCAGCTCACACACTTATATTCAGATTATTTTTTGGGCTTCCCTGCACCTCAGCTTTCACTCCACCCCAAGTGGTGACAATAGTGTGCTGCGATGTTAACTGCTTATTTAAAAGAACAGAAGAAGAAAATAAGTTTGAGTGATTTGCGTCCATGAGGTGGCTGAGTAATAAATTATCAAATTATTAGATATTTTCTAGCACATCGTTGTTGCTGTTTGTTTTGTCCTCTGATCATGGTTTTACTTGTAAGCCTCGTCAGAGCACACAATCTGCATGGGTACAAATGTCGTGGGCCTGGATCAGTGATAAAACTTACATCACACAAGCTTCGTGGTAGGGCAAGTAGGGAACCATTGAGGCTAAAATGATTCATCGAACATCTTGAATGACTAAAATGTTTGCATTTCATGTCACAAAGCAGGAAAGAGGATGAGGAGAAAATCAGAAAAAGACTTTACTGTGCTAAGCTAACTCAGTTTACTCTAGAGTAAGTTTGCTGAGTTTTGTTTTTATGTAATCCAAAACTTTAGGGTAAACTGAGCTAGTTTACAGTAGAGTGAAACAAAACAAAACTTTGCAAACTGATGCATTTCTGATTCTTGAAACATGCATAATCTCAAGATAAACAAAGAGATGCAGTGTCACAAATCAGCATGAACAAACTGAAGTACAGAATGCAGACACAAAAAATGTCAAATGAGTAAAATGATGTTCAATTGTTAACAATGAAATAATGGACACCATGATGGAACAGCCCGGTGGCTTTCGGCGAACGATTATGGACAGATTTTCAACAATCTCTGAGAGGGAATTAGAGAGGAATAGATAGACCAGATTTTTACTTTAGGTCAGTATTACCATTTATAAAACACACGTAAACAAGTAGAATGTATCTAGTATTGCAAGTACAAACATTATTGACCAGAGATTGTGGGTAGAAGCATAAGCTTATTACAATCATTAACATAAGTGGCAACAAATCCCTTTTTAAAACAAAACAAAACATCCAAAAAGACAGAAGGAAAAAAGAAAGCAACATCAGAATTGTGTAATACTAAATAAAACATTACAGATCTTGTCTCATACACAATGAGGATGATGATTCAATTCAATTCAGTTTATTTAAACCTCACTTTTATATTTGTTTACAAACAGACTGTGAACCAGATCTTCTTCTCTTCCCACTTTCTCAACAGTTTTTTTACCATATATAAGATTATTAAGGGCTTACTATTTTTTGCTCTATAATGTATTTCATTTTATATAATATTACAATAGCTTTAGTTATTTTACAATGTTTATATGAAGCTTCAAAAACAGTTTATAGTCAATTGTCTATTTCAGATATCTAGTTTCATCAACTAATTTAATTTCAACATCATTAATTATCTTAATTTTTATTTGCCTATTTCTAAATTGTACAAATTTTGATTTGGTGCAATCTAGGGGCAATTTATTAATGTCAGTTTCTTCAAAACTATCTGTTCCCTTTCCACAGGCCACAGAAACTTTTTCTACAGCAAGATAATGTATCATTCTCAAATAAAGTGAATTTTAGACTCCTATACATGACGTACGTCATTTATGAACAGTATGCAAATCCACTCAAAGTAATCACAAGCTAGTAGACCTCTGCATTTCCATCTTACAATATCTGTGAGGAAGCTCAGCTGTATTCAAATCAATTAGGTGTTAAAGGAATATTCTCCAAAGAACAGGACTAAATACTTTGATTACCAACGGACACAATGTTGTACTCATCCAAGACAACCATGCAGTTTTAGATAGTTTTAAACTATGGGGTAAGAACACTGTCAAAAACAATGTGTATATAAAGACGGAAATGTGTGCATACTATGCGTCTTTTGGATTTGACTTATGCGCAACTAGTGACTAATATGCACACATTTCTGTCTTTACATACACATTGTTTTTGACAGCGTTCTTACCCCACATGAAACACTCATAATGTTTGCATAGTATATGCAAGAATGCATTATATATGTTTTTTCATGTATAAAATGATCCACTGGAATAATTATCTGGACCACAGCCCAGCCAGAACTTCTAAGATAAGGCACAAGGGTTCTGATGTGAGGGGGGCAGGGGGCGTAGAGTGCGGCAGGAGAAGCAGAGAGGCGCGACGCTGCTGTCTGGACTGGTAATAGGATGACCAAATGCAGGACAACAAGGATGGTTATGAATAAAGGATCCTTTATTCTCGTAATGTTACGCCTTTATTCTCGTAATATTACAACTTTATTCTCGTAATAATACCTTTTTATTCTCGTAATATTAGCCTACGACTTTATTCTCGTGATTAAAAAAAAAAATCTCTTCACCTTGCCCTAATACTCCGTCGTACTTTATGAGACAATCTCACACAGTAACATTAATAGCAGCACAGCGACTACACTGATGGCCGGAGACGAAGCTTCAGCCGCCAGAGCTCTAGCCGTCAGTGGGTCAGTGTTAACCAGTGTTACCAGGTGAGAAATGTAGGATTATCGTACTAGAAACATAAAATTATCGTATTTTGATGGAAATTATCGTACACTTGTCATAACCAAAATAACAAGTCTGTTGATGTGTTGAATAGCGTCTAACAGGCACTCGCAGCTTTATGGCGTCAGTACGGAATGGATTTATCAACAGCTGCAGCCCCACAGTGTCGGGCTCTGCTTCTTCTTCTTTTTTCTTTCTCAATCATGGGCGGGCGCAGTGGACTATTCAGCCAATCATGGCCGTTGTTCTGAGGCCAACGCATACACGTCACTCGTAGGTCACATTTAGAAAAGCACGATTGGCTGGAATTTCTAGCATCTGTTTCCGAATCCAGACACAGATGCCTTCAGGGTTCACAAAAAAACTGATGACAACTGATTACGACCACACATTCACGGAATGGTCAAATTATCGTACATTTAGCCTTTTTTAGGAATATTGATCGTACATCGTACAGAGAGCAAGATTATCGTACTAATACGATAATTATCGTACACCTGGCAACACTGGTGGTAACCCAACTGGTACCGTACCTTGGAGAGTGAAACCGAGAAGAGCAAAGAGGCCCCGCCTAAAACAAGCCAGTAAAAAAGGGGCGTATGTGGCTCTTAGCGGTTTTGTGCTTCTCACGCCTCAAACGGCTCTTAGCAGCCTTAACTCCCATAGTGCAAAGCTTAAAAGTTTTGTTTTGTTTTTTTCCCACAGAATGCAACTAGCCTCGTCGGCAACAGAAGTGAACCAGTGGACGTCCTCCAGCCAACTGCCGATAGATTTGCACTTACCCATAATAGACGCAAAAAGGCACACTAACAAGAGTATATTAGCAGCAAGCTACCTGTATCCTCAACCTCCTCAAGTCACAGAACGCAATGATGTCTGCGCGCCGCTCAAACCTTCCCTGACAGAAGAAAAACTACGTATACGAGAATATACGAGATTTAAATTGACCTGTGATTAACGTATTTGAGGACAACTTATATTTTTTTCCTTGAATTTAAGACATTTAAGGACTTAATATCAAATACATGAATTTCAGACTTTTTAAGGATGAGTGGTCAGATGGATTAAAGAAGTGACAGCACCTTCAGCATATTTAAGCAGGTGGGCTTTCAGAAAAAAAGGTTGAGGAAGCCAACATTTTATCCAATAAACATTCTGATAACATGATACTGTTTACTACATAACAGCTGATATAAAAGCTCACTGATATGACAGACTGTATATGGTAAATGTGAGGTATATACAGTGAACGCTGTTTTGGCTGCTGGAGGTGCAAACAGAAGATAAAACAGTGTGTAATTTTCTCACATAAAAACCTATCTGTAAATACAAACAAAACAATTGTGGCCATGGCTCTCCAGCCATGTCCTTTAAAAGGTTTCTTGCAAGACACAGTGCTTGCCTCTGCCCCAATATCCACTTGTTATGACATGTTTTCATGGAGAAGTAACAGATGTGTCCTCTCTGCAGCATGGACAGCATGCAGCCCTGGCAGCTTTGTAAACAGTGGAAAATCTCTGTTGGACCTACTGAAATGACAACATCTATTAATTCATCTTTGTCTGCATTTTCTGGACGTTCCTAACATATAAAGTATAATCTTCTAGCAATTGTAGATGTGCTTTATGTGCTAATCCCTTACAGTTTCCTTCATATTGTTACAGGAGCATGCTTTGAGAATGGCGAGCAGTAAATGGGGTGAAGAGATTAGACTTTGCACAGCAAAGCCAAAACCTTTTGCTGCAGAAACCCTGCAGTTGTTGCAACTGCAATGTGAACACGTAGTCAGAAATAAAACGGCTGCTTTCGGTCAGCATGATCAGCCTCTGACCCCTTCTGAATACAAAATGCAGCAGATACTGCAGATGTTCGGTAGATACAGACTTTACTCATCAACAGTTTTGTGGGCATTACATTTCCTCCACACCTCCTGGGACAAAATAAAAATGTTTGGCTCTCATACAGCACCCATCCATCCAGACTGATAAACAATAAATAAATAAAGTCTCATACTTTATAGTAATAACATAGTGAAAACAACTTACAGTGTCTGATTACTATCCATGTTTTCCCCTTGACATTTCACACCTCAATATATTTCAGTGTCCTTGAATCACTCTGTGCCCATTTGTGTCTCACAAAGCATTTTCTCTCAATTCTCTCTCACAGCTCTCATCCTAGTTTGCATAACATTGGCTAGAGCTGAGAGCACTCGCTGAACAGCATTTATCATCCTGAAGTGTTGAGTATCTGTGTATCTCCCCTCTATGCCAGCACAAAAATGAGGAGGGTGGAATAAAACAGTAAAACAAAAATTCTAGAAAGACAGAACGAGAACAAAAAGCTGGTAGAAAGTGTGAAGGAGGTTAAGGGAGTTACAAAGAAGATAAAGCAGCAGAGTAGAGAAGGGGAAGAAGATAAAGAAAGATAGAGGAAAACTAGAGAGAGAGAGCAAATGTAAGAGCAAAGGAGCAGGCCAGAAATGCTTGACAAGGGCTTTCTATTTTGAGACAAATGGGCCGTGTTACGACCACAGGAGTACACATGAAGGTGTCCTGTCTGTTTTTCAGCAGCCCTCTCATCTCAACTTCTTTTGCACTCACTTGTTTGTTTGTTTGGTTCGTTACTTTGCCATGTAGATAGCAGTAAAATTGTTTTTAGTAACCAAATTCTCCTAAATACGTAGCAAAAATAATCAGTTGAACACAGCTTGGACTAATACTAACATTTGGCCTCGTTTTTTTTTATTTAATGCACCTTGTAAACATGTTTATAACCCTTGAACTGTATCACATTTGTCCAGTTACATACACATCATTCAGAGTACTTTTTTGGGGCTTTTATGTTATAGGCAAATGTTAAGGAAGATTATATATGGTTTTCATATTTTTAGAAATAATGATCTGACTAATGTGGTGGACATATTTATTTAGACTCAAGAACCGTAGAACTGCCTTTGTTTTTAGCAAATCAAGACACTGAAATCCTTTTCAAAATAAAGTTCTGGCAGACTGGATGAAGAGCTTCTGTAAAAAAGCAATTTTCAAATCTTGACAACGACTTTGGCTCAGTCTAAATCACTGCATTGCTGCCTTGGCTGCAAATTATGGGGTCATTATTCCCCTGGAAGTTGAATTTCTGCCCTGTCATTTGAAATCTTTAACAGAGTTTCCTCCCAAATTGCCCAGAATTTAGCTTCCATCCATCCATCTTCCCATGAGTTCTGACCAGCTTCCCCCGTTCCTGCACAAGAAAGACATCCTCAAAGCATGATGCTGCCACCACCATGTTTCACTGTAGGGATGGTGTGTTCAGGGTGATGTACAATGTTAGTTTTCCGTCACTCATAGCATTTTTGCACTTAGGCCAAAAATAACTACTTGGTCTTATCTGACCAGAGTACCTTCTTCCAAATGTTTTTCTGAGTACTGTATGCTTTAAGCTTTTCTTCAACTTTACCCCTGACTTGTCTGCTGTATTCTCTGATCTTTATGTTGCTGTTTGCTCACTAATGTCTCCTAACAATTCTCTGATTAATTACAAAATGATCACAGGAATAACTATTGTGCCACATGTTTAATTTCAGATAATATTATAATTATATATTATAATTATATAAGATTGCATGTAAGCCCGCAGATCTACTCAGGCTCCTTATGAGTTTCAGGTGACCTTCATGGGGACTGAACTGAGGACAAGCATAAATAAATCATATTCTGTGTTTCTTCCATGTTCACCTAAGCCAACATAATGAGTTCCTTTTACTGCTGTGTTTTATTTCCTCAGTAAATAATACTGTTATCATTCTCTGCAGAACAGCTCCCCTTGTTCTTCTGTCACACCACAAAAATGGCAAAAATATCAACGCTAACCCGAGAGGAATGGATGTAGGTGCATTCAAAACAAAGGCTGCTATTTATATGACAATAACAATAACAATTCAGAACTTTCACTGAGTTACTTTAGTTTCACCCTGTGTGTTCAAGTGCATTTGAGACATAAAGGTGAAACACAAGGTTTCTAAAAAACACTGTAAACACTGTTAGAATGCATCGCCACATTGAACTCAGATCAGTTGATATTATATACTTGATATATGGCTGTTTGCTGTGCAGAACGTAAATAAATAGTCAGTCAGTCAGTCATTTTCTACCGCTTATTCCATAGTGGGTCGCGGGGGAGCTGGTGCCTATCTCCAGCAGTCTATGGGCGAGAGGCGGGGTACACCCTGGACAGGTCGCCAATCCATCGCAGGGCAACACACAAACAACCAAGCACACACTCATTTATACACCTAAGGGCAATTTAGAGAAACCAATTAACCTAATAGGCATGTCTTTGGACTGTGGGAGGAAGCCGGAGTACCCGGTGAGAACTCACGCATGCACGGGGAGAACATGCAAACTCCATGCAGAAAGACCCCCGGCCGGGAATGGAACCCAGGACCTTCTTGCTGCAAGGCAACAGTGCTACCCACTGCGCCCGTAAATAAATAATTTTGTGTTAATTATTTTGTGTCAAGTATTTCATTCAAGATGCTTCTGGGATTTAAAGTATGCAATCCAGTCCAAACTAGTTACAAAGAAACCCCAAAACATAACTATCAGCATGACTGATAGAACTAAAGTAATATGATGCGCCCTGCCAATGGGGAAAAAAATCTAACTGCATCTACGCTGCACAAAATCTTAGTTACAAAGGTAAACATACAGGAGTCAAACAAATACAATCAGCCAGAACCTTTTTTACTACAAATAGGTGACATGAAATAAAATGTAGACCAATTTCATCCTTTGTTCTAATCTAGGAGAAGCAGTCTTCCTTTTAACAGGAAAACACCTAGAACCTTACAAAATATGCTCAGGGAGGTTTTAAACAAAGGCAAACTCTTTCTAAAATGTTCACTAAGCATTTAAACATCCTTAGTATGATCTGATTCTGAAGAGACCCAATTAGCATCATTTAAAGAAGGCTGAAAGAACCTATTATGGACATTCCAGCACAGGCTATTCCAGGAAACCGGCTTTATCTTCTCAGAGCTGTTTTGACAGCACAAAGGGTCTCAATTGAAATTAGGTGGGGAGTCATAATGTTATGGCTGATCTGTGTATATAACTCAATAAAATAGAGACACTTAATGCCCTGTATTAATCTGCAGTATTCCAGATCTCATTATTGTTTAATTTAATCTGGGTTTTTTCGGGTAATTCTTCCAATATTGTCCTTTGTGCGTGTGTAATTTGTTTTAAGCTCGATACCAACCTAATATCAGCTGATGCCTTATTAGCAATAAAACATTTGACCTGACTTGACGGTACAAAAATTCAGAATACAACCACAAATTCAGAATAATATTGACCCTCAGCTGGAAAATGACTAAAGGAAAAGTAAGATTAATCTCCTGTAGACGATGAACCCTGAAAATAAAACAATGCAATTATCCTTAGTATAAACAACAAAGCTAGAAAACCCCTTTAGTTACTAAATAGCCCAACACACCTGCATGGTAAAGAAAGAACGAAAATAAAAACTCACCTTGATAGGTTTCCCATCAGGTGTTAGTACTTCCTCTGAAAGCTCCATCATTTTTAGAGCCATGTGTGCAATTGGTTTTGCATGGCTTTCAACCTTCTTATGAAGTCCACCTGCCACACAGTAGGCGTCACCTATTGTCTCAATCTGTATGGGAGAAGGAGGAGCTTCATGAGCTGAAATCAATGACCCCGTTTTACAAAATAAGTGCAGCAGGGATTATTTTCTAACACACTAAATCACTTAAGTAGAAAATTAAAAGCAATCCGTGGTTCCCAAACTCATATAAGAACTAATTTCTCTTTATTTTGTCTGGACTACATGATTTCCAAAATTACTATATTAGAACTTGAGATGCTCTTTGTAAAGACTCTTACATCAACTTCATAGGCCTCTAAACTAAACACATTTCTGGTCATTTATGACACCAGTTTGCTGAGTTTGCTGTATATTTGTGTAAAATCTAAAACTAATCAGTGCTCAAATATTATAAAATTAATTATAGTCAATCAAAGGTTTATAGGTTACTGTATTTTGTATGCTTAGAAATATTAACAGACTCAGTAATTTTAAAGCAAAGAGTGGCAAAAAAATATTTAAAGTTGATAATACCTAGAAAAGCACCAGATGTGTTGTAGCACAAAGGCACAAAGGGGCAAAATGACCCTCTTTGTGCCCAGGTTGTGTCAAGTCCCTAGCCTACTTATTGTCACAGCAATCAACAGGGATAACAATATCTATACATGATTATTCTTTCTCCAGAATGTTTCTTTATTATTGCTGGAAATAAAAATCACAGGGTAAAGATGCATGAGTATGTTTTTGTTCTTTATGATTTTTATTTACCTTTTTTTACTTCTGTTAGATCAGAGGGGCAGTCAGCCCATCCATATCAAGTCCAGTACCAAAATTGTCTCCAAATAGAACTGATTTTGACAAAATTTCCCAATTTCACCAAATAAACTATGAAAACTTAGAAGAAATCGTTCAGCAACTAAGCTCTTCTTCCTGCTGTCTCGATGTTTTACCCACAGCTTTCCTTAAGAAAGCTTTGCCTGTCATAACGTCTGATTTAATCAAATAATAAACACGTCCCTTTTGTCAGGTGTTTTCCCCCCAGGCCCTAAAAACAGCAATTATCAAAACCCTTTTTTGAAAAAACAACTTGGCAAGCTGCTACTACAGAACTACAGGCCTATATCAAACCCCCCCTTAGTAAGATCATTGAAAAAAGCTGCGTTTCAGCAGTTAAACAACCTCCTAACAATGACAACCGCTTCGATGTCTTCTAGTCAGGCTTCCATGTTCACCACAGTACAGGGACTCTTTGTCAAGGTGTTCAATGACATCTGTATAAATGCAGACTGTGGAAGAACCACAGTGCTGGTATTATTGGACCTTAGTGCAGCATTCAACACTGTTGATCACTCCATTTTATTAGAGTGCCTGGAAAACTGGGTCGACCTTTTCGGGTACAGCACTCGATGGGTTTAAATCCTACTTGAATGACAGGGACTTTTTGTGTCAGTAGGTAATTTACATCAGAGACCACAAAAATTTTGGGCATCTCCAAGGGTCCATCTTAGGATCCCTCCTATTCAATATTCTTTGCTCCCCCCCTAAAATAAAAAAACCAAAAAATACTAATGCAGACGACACACAGCTACACATTATGATGTCCCCCAGGTGACTATAAAACCCTTTAAGCGGGGGTAAAAGCATAGAAGAAATCAATGCATGGATTTACCAAAAAATTGTCTTCAACTGAAATAACACAAAACTGAAGTAATAATTTTTTGGACCAAAGGAGAAACGTTTAAAAGTTAGCACACAGCTTCAGTTAATACAGCTAGAAACCACCAGTCAGGCTGGGTGTAGTGATGGACTCAGACCTGAACCTTCAGAGGCACATAAAGACAGTAACAAGGTCAGCCTTCTATCACCTAAAGAACATCTCCAGGATTTAAGGACAAATGTCTCAGCAGGACCTTGAAAAACTAATTCATCCGTTCATCTTTAGTAGACTTGATTACCCTTCACAGGTCTGCCTATAAAGTTGATCAGACAGCTGCAGTTGATCCAGAACGCTGCTGCCCGCGTCCTCACTAGAACTAAGAAAGTGGAGCACATCAGCCCGGTTCTAAAGTCCCTACACTGGCTCCCTGTAGCTCAGAGAATAGACTTTAAAAACTTCTGTTAGTCTATAAATCACTAAAATGGCCGGGGACCAAAATAAATTAACAGACTTTTTTGTCAGTGTATCAACCAACCAAACCTTTCAGGTTCTTCTGGATCAAATTTTACCTGAAACCCCAAAACCCAAAAAAACCCCAAAACATGGAGAAGAAAGTTTTTTAGTTTTTATGCTCCACAAATCTGGAATAAACCCCCCAAAAAACTGAAAAAAAGTCCCAAAAACCCTTTAAAATTTTCCCTTTAAAAAGTTTAAAAAATTTATTTTTTTTTAGAGGGGAATTTTTGCCCTTTTCCATTAAAATTTTTAGTTGGTTTTTCAGCCAATTTTCCTTTTCATTTTTCCTTTTTAAAATTTTTTTTGTCATAAATTTTTTAATTTTTTCTTCTTTTTTTTTATCATTTTAATACATTTTTATTTTTTAATTTTTTGGGTGTTCTTTTAATTTATTCCCCTTTATGCCACTTTTAATATTTTTCCTTTTTAATCTTTTTTTATTTTTTTCATGTACACCCACCTCTGAATTGTCTTCCCTTATTTTGGAAAATGTGCTATACAAAAAAACCTTCCCTTTTTTCCCTTTCCCCTTTTTTCATTTTTTATTTAAAGCAAACTGACATGTAAAACTTGTCTGTCTCACTGATGGAAACTTTTTTATTTGTTATTAAATGGTAAATTTAAACAATATGCGAAAAATAGTTCTCAGGATATAGTATTTTATTTAGTAAGTATTTCATGCTCCTAGCATACATCTTACTGAGCCACACATAGCAGTAGGAAAACCTACATGTACCTACCTTCTGTTAAAACATGTTTAAACTAAAAATAAAACCTAGCTTCATGGATCTTTTATATTAAAAACAGCAAGCTAGAAATCGATACTGCTGACAGTGCTTGTAAAAATAGCTTTAGAGCAGATAACCCGAAGTAAATCTGGAAATACCAAGGGGCCTCTTTAAAACCCTACCATGGGGCAAAAATAAATTTTGACAGCAACCAAGAAAAAGGAGAATAGGGGTGTTTTCATTTTCCCTGGGGTTTTCACTCCCTTTTCCTGTTTGGACTTTACAAACCAACTTTTCCCCATCGCAAAAAATCAAGGACCACCCTAACACAGCACTTTTCCCCCTTTCCCTCTAAAACATTTCTTTCCCAAAAATCTTCGCCCAATCTCCCTTCTGTCATAGTTTAAAAAACTAATACAAGAGAAGCCTATTTTATAGGAGAGTCATAAAGGTCAGAAAAGGTGTCAAACCCTCTAAGAAAAGGCTATTTTTCATTTTTCCCAAAACATACAGGTACTTTAAAAATTTAACGGCGACTCACACACACAGTGCCTTTAAAAAGTATTTTGTCAACTTTACTCTGATACTACAAAATAATATTAACCAATTTCTGTCAGACATTAAACTAATAGAAATCCACCTGTGTGTAATTTAATCTCTTTATAAATAAAGCTGTTCTGTGAAGGCTTCAGAGGATCGTTAGAGAATATTAGTGGACAAACAGCATCATGAAGACCGAGGATCACACCAGGCACCTGTGAAGTTCAAAGCAATGTTAGATTACAAAACAACATCTCGGCCTTTAAACATGTCATGGAGCACTGTTTAGACATCATTCAGAGAGATCATTCAAAAATATAAAAGGTATAGCATAACCACAGATGTACCAAGATATGGATGCCCACCTAAATTTTCAGGTTGAACAAGAACAACATTATTTAGAGAAGAAGCCAAGAGGCCCATGGTAGGTGTGGAGGAGCTACAGAGTTCCACAGCTGAGGTGGAGGAATATGTCAATGATAAGTCATGCACTCCAGAAATTGGTCCTTTAGAACAGAATGGCAGGAAGAAACCCATAGTTGAAAGAAAGCCATAAAGACATATTATTTGCAGTTTGCCAAAAGCCATATAGAGTTCAGAGCAAACATGTGAAAATGCTCTGGTCAGATAAGACCAAAATAAACTTGGCCTACATTCAAAATGCAGCAAAAAGCAAACGCTGCACATCAGCTTTGACATGCCATCTCCATTCTGAAACATGGTGATGGCAGCATTATGTTGTGGAGATGCTTTTCTTCCAAAGGGACAGGGAAGCTGGGTAGTATTGACGGTAAGGTTAGGAGGGCAGTACAGAGAAAGAAAACCTGTTAAATGTTGCAACTTACTTTAGACTGGGGCGGAGGTTTACATCAGAACGACCCAAAGCATGCAGCAAATACTGCAATAAAATGTTTTGGATCAAAGGAAACTCATGTGCTAGAAAGGTTCTCACTTAGGTCTGGTCAAAGTCCAGCCCTAAATCCAATTAAGATTCGGTCGAAAAACTGACGTTCACAGACACTTTCAGTTCTGTCTGAAAGACACCGAGTTATTCTGTAAAGAAGAATGAGCAAAAATGTTAGTCTCCATAAGCGCAAAATGGGTAAAGACATACCCCTAAAAGCTTGCACCTGTAGTTGCAGCAAAAGCTGGTTGGTTCCACAGAGTATCGATCCAGGAAGGCTAAATATAAATAGGTATCACCTTTTTTTTTTTTTTTTGTGAAGAAAATTCTGAAAATCAGCCCAGCAAAATATTGAAGTTATATTGTGACAAAATGTGAAAAAGAAGGGGTATGAATACTTAGAAGGCACCCAATGATTTTTTTGGGGGTCCCCATTTTGGGAGCAGGGAAAAAAGCATCGCCCGGATTGAAAAACCGCGAAAATAAACTTTCGTTGCCATTTCCAGCGTGTTTCAAGAAACGACGCAATGAGGCCATATCTGGAGAAAAAAAGCTTGCGGCGAATTTTTTCCTCCACCCCTTGCTGGCAAGTGTGCTGAAAGGGGGGCCGGATGCGACCCGCAAGGTGCGTGTGTAAGTTTGGCCCGCTGACCCCAAACAGCCGGGAGTTATTGGACTTTTAAAGTTTTTCCTTTAAATGCAACTTTGCCCGGGCCCTTGGGGCCGACCACTCTCTTGTCCATTTTTTTTAATGGATTTTTCCCACCGAATTTTTTGCCCCCCAGAGTTTATGACCTTTTTTTCGAGTTGGCCACAGTTTTAGCCACAGTGCTAGGTGAGGGGCACCCACCGTCTACTACTGATCCCCACAATCGAGGCATCAGCAACCAGGAGGACTTCTTTCCAAGTTAACCCAAATCGCAAATTTTTGTGGTTTTTATCTTCAAAACATAATGCGCATATTTTTATTTTATTTTTAGTTAGGTAGTCTTTTACCCCTTTTTGTAGAATAGTGCTTTTAGTAAAGGGGAAGTTTTGGCCCCGAATGGGGGTATATTTTGGGGTAATGGGGCCCAAAAAATTCAATATTTTAAAAGAAGCCCTTTTTGTTTTTTTTGTCCAAGAGTGATTTTTTCTGTCAAAATAAAGTCGAAGTTCCCCCACCTTCTGTGAAGTGGTTGAATAAACAGTGACATTTAGTGGTTTTGGTTAATAATTATCAATTATTAATGGTAAATAACTAACTGTAACTATTAAGGGCTTTGAGCACATAATCACAACACCAGAGGACATCTCTATTTCTTGATTTTTATTCGTAAGTAATGATTTTTGGTTAAGAAATTATTTTCCTGATTTAGGATTTTTAATCACGGTGGCGCAACCACTGTTGCCTTGCAGCAAGAAGGTCCTGGGTTCGATTCCCGGCCGGGGGTCTTTCTGCATGGAGTTTGCATGTTCTCCCCGTGTATGCGTGGGTTCTCACCGGGTACTCCGGCTTCCTCCCACAGTCCAAAGACATGCCTGTTAGGTTATTTGGTCTCTCTATGAATGAGTGTGTGCATGGTTGTTTGTGTGTTGCCCTGTGATGGACTGGCGACCTGCCAGGGTGTACCCTGCCTCTCGCCCATAGACTGCTGGAGATAGGCACCAGCTCCCCCGCGACCCACTATGGAATAAGCGGTAGAAAATGACTGACTGACTGACTGATTTTTAATTACAATTTTTTATAAATTAATTAATCAGTAATCATAATCCTTACAGCGGAATAAACACCAATATGTTTTTACACCTTCTACCTTCCTTTTATCAAAAAGAAATGTCGCTGTTTCCTTAAATGAAAGAAAAACGTTTCCCCAACTTCTGGTTCTAACATGACAAGGTGCACATGTCCATCCACTGACCTTATAAACATCTAGAATGCCACACTGGTAGTCGAAGCGTGTGTAGAGCTCGTTCAGCATTGATATAACCTGCATAGGTGTGCAGTGGGCACACACAGCAGTAAAGCCCACGATGTCCGAGAACAGCATGGTGACATCATTGAATTTTTGCGCTGGCACAGGCTGACCCTGCCACAGCTTCTGCGCCACGTCACCCGGAAATATGGAATACAGGAGATCCACGGTCCTTCTTTTTTCTTCCTCCAGAGCCTGATGAGTCCTCTCTAAGGTGGCCTGAGAGGAGAGGGAGGGTGATCAGGAGACTTGTTGCTCTGATAAAGGAGCAGATGACAGGAATGATAAAAGCCAGCAATAATGCACTAAATGAACTCTGCTGCATTATGCAGATACGTTAGTGGGTGATTTGCTTTTACCTAAATATATGTGATTGTTTGTAACTTTCCTCAAGATGCAATGCTATAGTACTGTTCAAGCATGTTAAATATGATAAAGCTAGTTATAACTACGGCCGAGAGGGATGGTTGAAAAGACAGAGAATGATGAAGTGAGCATCCACTGAGTTGTTACGAGAAGCTCAGAAGCCAAATTGTTTTAGCAAGTCCCTTTAGACACATTTTTCTACCTAGTATAGATTTATGCAGTCAACATGGGCAATAAATATCAGTACAGTACAGCAGTGAATTTACCCTGAATACGTCAATGAGATATGAAACATTATACTGTCATCCCAGTTACAGGTTGTAACCTGCTGCTTATTTTTTCTTAGAATAAAAGTCAAGAGAACAGGTCTTGGTTTTAAAGAGGTGATAAATGTGGAGACTCCAGAGAGCTGCAGTGTGATTTGACTCATTTTTACTCATATTGTTGAGAATTCAATGGATATTTAATGACAGATGGTCCTCCTTAAAAACACAACTGATCAAACTACTCTTTGTTAGAACCCACATTTAGTGCTGCAACATTAAATGTCAATTAACAGTTTTCACAAAACTGGTGTGCAAAGACAATACATCAGAACCTGAAAATACAACAGTTTGTGTTGCTAAAAATATTTATCCATGTTTTTGTTTTTTTATCTAGATGAAAGCAAGATGTTCTAAAAATGCCATGACAAGGTAGGCAACACTTAAACACTTAATTTCTGACTTTTCAGAAAGGACCAGCTGTTCACACCTAAATACCTTTATAGTCTTTTGGGGGGTGTAAAAATTTGTAATAAGCTTAGTTTTTTTTCTGACTGATCTGTCACATGAGGTACATTTTACAAGGTTTTTTTTTTTTTTACCTTTAGTTTATCCATTCTTTTTTTCAGGCCATCCTGGGCCTTGGCTTGCTCCCCTACTAGGATAACATCTCGTGTGGCATCATGGATGGGAATGTCTGACAGATGGAGACCCCTTCCCATCAGCTCCTCTAGCTTATCAACACGTGGAGAGCCCAGAAACATCAAGGAGCAGGACTCAGGGACGTGGATCATCTGCCCCTTTAACTCCATCACCTGGCAGAAAACATAAGAAGGAATAAAATGAATATTTTTTTCTAAGTGAAAAGATTTAACCTTAGTAACCCACAAGCATTGTGTTGCGGTTTGTGTTTAATGTTAGCATTTTTCTTTGTTGGGCTTTTTCTTTGTTTCTTTAGAAAAAACGATGCCACAAACATGTCCTGTTTTGTGAGCTGCTCTCAGTAGAGAACTTAGTAGTAAATTAGATGTTTTAATCAGATGTTTTCATTCTGACTTGTTTTCAGGGAACCGAGAGAAATTTGGAAGTAATAACACGTTAGAGAAAATCAAAGAAATACCCATTTATAACAGCACATCATGGACACTGTATGTTGCTTTATACTTTACATTGCAAGCTTGTTGTTATCTATGTAGCTGGTCTTGACTTCTGAGTTAAGGGGAACCAGCTGCAGTTTTCTTATCCGATTCAATTTTAACTGTAAAACTGTAAAACTACAAAATGCTATTCATCAAATTCATCAAAAAACGATTAACAACAATGCAATAAACTGTAAATATAAATAGTGAAATGCATGACCAAAATTGGTTAATGGAGGTTAATTCATAATTTAACAGGGTGGGGTACTTACATTTTAACCTAGAGCCAAGTTTGTTTTGATAGTTTTTTTCTTGTATTAAATAAAATCATCATTTTAAAACTGCTTTTTGTATTTACTCAGATTATCCTTGTTTGATATTAGCATTTGTTTGATGATGTGAAGCATGTAAATGTGACAAAACAGAAAACACAGAAGAAATTTGGAGAAAAACATTTTCGAAGCACTGTAAATATATAAAAAAGATCAGGTCAGATCAGGTCAAGCTGAAAATCAGTTTATTCCGGTCACCTCCCTGGCAATCGTGCATCCTCACTACAGAGTGCTTTTCTTAGTGAGGGGGTTTCCCTCCGTGCCCTGTCAGCAAATATTTTCCCCAGAGAAAAATTTCATATGAAAGCATCCCCTTTGCAGTCTTGTAAGGTAAAGTTTAAAGACATTCATTTGAAAAGATTAAACACTGAGGCTAGGAGCTTCATAAACAACTATTTTTGGTAGGTGTACCTGGAAAATACTTAGATGACTTTGCTGCTTCACATCATGTTAACGAATCCCTTGATGAAATATATTTGCAGGATCTGTTAAATATCCGTTACACAGGTATGAAAAACTAAAACAAAACAAAAGTACTTCTTTTTCCTAAATGATGTAGATGAAAGAGATACAACAGGTAAGCCACCTACACAATACTTTCCTTTCTTTTACTTTCTCTTTTTCTTCTCAGTCACCCTGTTTAAAATCCTATCTGCTTCTCTCTGTATCTATGCTCTTTTCTTCATCTCCTCCATCCCCTCTCTCAGGCCTCTCTCCATAGTGTCAGATAGATTATTCCACAAGTGAGCACAGCACAGCCCTGTTTTATTTATAGCACAAGTCTCTCCTATGTCTGCATAAAACATAGAGTCTACAGCTAAATGTGCACAGTAATTCTCTACAAACATCCAAACAGAAAATTACAAACGGGCTCTTACTGTATTTACATTTTTAGAAACTAAACATGCATGCAGCATAATTAGATATGCAGCCTTCAACTCACCAGGGCCGGTGTTGACCCAACCCCAATAATCCAACATGTGCTAATACCTTTACAGAGATGAGACCTGAGAGATCGTTTTACCAGCTTCAGCGATTTTAATTGCACTACTGAAGTTTTAGGAAAGATTCCCATGAACAATGCAGGCTCCAAAATGCAAACACGTAAGAAACATATGCTGACACGAACAAACGACAGTGTGAGCAGCTGTTTCAGGGGGTTGCGTCTGGCCGAGTGGGAGAGCCACACGCCTGACATACTAAAAGCCATCTCCATGGAGACTGTGAAATCAGGGGAGCCAAATACAAAATGAAAAACATGCTCTAATGCTGCTTGTGCAAATAAATTAGCTCTCTCTGTCTTAAATGTTTTCCTGCATTGGTCTCTGACACTTTTACAAGAACTACAAAGAGCAAGATAAAGGAATTAAAACTGCTGTGGTTATTCATAGAAAATTTTAATTAGATTTAAATAACACTAACTTAGGTTATGGAAACACAAAACGTCAAACATGGCAAGCCAAATCACAGCAAAACGACTTTATTTCTATTTTACAAAATTCAAATATCTTAGGTTTCAACTCGGAATTAGACCGATTTCAGTTATAAGGAGCATATATTTGATCAGTGATACATAATTTATAATTAGTTGTTATATTGTTGTCTTACTGGCAGAAAAATTATTAATGTTGTAATGTAATGGAATTTCAGCTGACAATAAGCTGCATGGCGGTGGACAAGTGAGGCCAGCTAAAATGTGGTTTTTGGTGATGATAAATGCTTCTCTGTTGAGCACTGTTAAGCACAGCATGGTTGAAGTCTAAAGACAGTAAGTCAAGGGTGGTATGGTTGCACCCAGCATGGGAGTTTACTTCTCTGGTCTACTTGTGTTTTGTAGATCTGGAGAAGGCCGATGACTGTGTCCCC